>SKCR01033197.1:0-84501 GCA_019454045.1 Zanthoxylum bungeanum
TGAAGAAAATGAATTCAGAACTCTTCAATTTATAGACAAAGAAAAGGCTTCCATCAATTTCTCCACCACACACTCCACCAAACATGCCACTAAACATGCAGAGAAATTGACAAATGTATATTTTTATTATTTTTTTCTTTTTTTAAGATTTGATATTTAACATACTTTGGATTCTTCATCAATTTTGGTCTTAGAAATTTCCGAATTAGAAACTCTTGTAAACAGTAAAGTTGTAGATCTTTGAGTCTTCTTTCATCTGGAATTGGAATCACTTCAATCCGGTATTGGAGTAAAAAGTTATGGCCAAAATACAAATATTGCGCATGGTTGAAATTTCTGATGTTATACACTGTTAAAACGCCCTATTAAATTTCCGGCCTCCAAAATCCAAATGTCAAATCCATTTTTCTAGATATGCATCCAAAGTATTATTTCACCTACATAAAAAATAAAAATCACAATTAACATAAATATAACTATTATTTAACATTTGTGCTAAATTAAGGGGATTAATGAAACCACAAGTGTAAAATGATATATTATTCTCTTAATAAATATAGTCTCAATCAACCCATGTCAAAAAAGCCGTACATAGGGCAACTTGACTACCCCTTGGTTGGCTTGCTTAATCTCCTTCTTGAGGGACGTCCAAACGGATTTCATCGTAAATACCGAATCTTTCACTGAGCTAATCCAATTCAGTATGAGTTATGGTGGAGATTTTGTCCATGTCCAGGTTGGTGAAGTCTAAAGAGGAGGTGTTAGGTCGAGACATGCTACTCTTACAGTGAAAAATTGGTTTTCTTCCTCAGATGGGGTTGTGGTGGTGTCAAGGTCACTAGGGTGTACTTATCTCGAGCTTTCCACATCGGTTGGCTCGTTTAGATGCGGGGCAGGTGCATCAAGAGGAATAAATGCGAGGGGAGTTGCGAAAGAAGCCTCATATTCTGACATTCCTAAAAATGGATGACCCGAGAAGTGAGGTTAGTAAAGTTACACAACCTTTTTCTACAAGATATGAGCCTATTTTTTACTATTAGATGTGCATGTTATCTGCCTAGGGTTTACTATATTATCCTTATCGATTAGTTAACCCTACAAAGCTCTAAATGTCATAGCAATGGCGAAATAGTAAGTCTATAAGTAAAATTATAACCAAATATATAAAACCATCCCAGTCTACTCATGCAAAATTAGACCCACCACAAATACCAGAAACACATGTATACAACACAAACCCAGAAGTTCATACATTAAAAAAGAATACAAGCATAAACACCCAGAACCCATAAATGAAAATATCAGTCCTATAAACCCACAAAAAACCCAGAAACGTGGTATATATTCATCATGCTCATCATACATTAGTTAATAAATATGGAGCATGCTCAGTACAAGGAAATAAATAAGAGAGCCAATGAGTACTTACTTGTGTTGAAGATTGAAACTTGAGATGATGACAAAGAAAGTTGATTGAAGAAGCTTGAAGTTGTAGAGGATCTTGAAGTTCGGAGGAATGCTTTGAGAAGATATAAAGTTCTAAAATAAACACATTTGACCTTTAAATAGGTTGATCGTGTTGGACAATTATGACCCATAGCGTCACTATTTGTAAAAGACATTGTGGTTTTTGTACAAATTAACTATGTGACAATGGAAATTGTATTTTCTCATTTTGTAATTTGATTACTTAAATATATAAATGATAAAAGTCCTTATGATTAGTTCCAGATTATTAGATATGAGACAATATCAATCCATAAAGGTTTAATCATTAAATATCCCTAGTCGTAGTATTATCGAGACTGGACATCGATAATGCGGAATAGACTAGTATTGCACTTGTGCGTGTTATGGAAGCGTAACGACATAGTTCTCATATATTTAAGTATTGGATACTTATGCAAGTGTGATAGGAGGTTATGTTCACCGATGGTACGGAAACAGCTTCGCTCTGGATAAACCCCGCGAAATCCCATTGGTAGTATGACTATGTGTCTATGGGAATCTGCATCAGGGTAGATGTATTTGGTCTTAACCTGAGACTTGCATCGCTAGTACTTGCGAAAATCAATAAGCTTTGGTTTTGGTCGTCCAGGATTTTAACAGGTTCTGTGTACGTCTCTTCTGGGTTTATTGAGAATCGTAGTGTATTGGGTGTGATGTCAAGACGAAAGTATCACTTCAGTCATATGGAGATGATGATCACACAGGGATACAAAATTGATACTCTAATTGGTTGCAACCATCGGGATAATATGACAAGGTAATGATTATCCGATTAAAGAGACTAGTTGCTTGTGATCCGATATATGCTTCGTACGGGGCAGACACTATTCCAGCCCCAGGTCTTGCATGTGACCATCCGATACTAGATCGCAATACGCAATACTATATATACTACGCCTGACATAGATTATATATTCCTTTAAGAATATTTCTGGAGAATCGGGTAGGCACGGTGCTTTGCTAGAAGCCAACCATGTCTCGTAAATCGGTAAAAATGTGGTACGAGGTACGCACGTGTTCGGATAGTCCGACGACCAGATTTACTGCCAACATATCCAGGGATCTCATGGGTTGCTTCCCGAAGATTCACCGATGACGTATGATTCGAACATAATTAATCTAGGATTAATTACAGAGAGATTTTATCTGGGATAAAATACTATTTGAAGAGAGAGAATGATTAATTCGGAATTAATCGATAAAATAATATATTCGATATATTAAACGAAATTAGATTTCGACGCGGAATTAAAATTAGATTTTAATTCGGACGAGCGAATTAATTTAGAATTAATTCGCGAGCGAAGTGAATAGTAATTTTGATAGGCATAATTATTTAATTAAATTTGATTTAATTACGTCGCAACGGAAAATTCGTTAATTCAGAATTAGTGAACCCGAGCCCAGGATGTGTTGCGGGCCCACTCGGATTTTGAATCAAGTGGGGCCCACATGTCACATCACCTGTCACATCACTAGTCATTCATTCACCTTTTTGGTGATGGAAGTTAGTGAATGAAATCTTGGTAACTTGTTTTACACACAAGTTGACAATGTGATTGACTTTATACCAACTTTGGTATATCTTTCTTTTTTATTTTTGAAATCAATACACAAGTCATTCACTCTCTCACCCTCTCTCTAGCTCACGGTTTTGAGCAAGAAAATACTCTTTCCAATTTTCTTCTTTGGCCGAAAATAACAAATGAAGAAATGTGATTTTTGTTGCAAAAATCTCCATTGCTAGCATATCAAATGAATCATTCAAGGTGATAGGGAAACCAATCCTTGAGCTTGGAATCAACAACAAAGCTTGGAGCTTGGATTTCAATTCAAAGAAGGAGCTTGGCCGAAACTTCAAGGAAGCAAATTTTGTGTTCAACACATCCAAAATCTGATCTTTGTAAGTATGTTTCCTCCATATTTCTTATTGTATTCACTTAATTTCATTGCTTAAATGATCTTGGGACACCTTAGAAACCCAACAGATCGGGCTGACCTTGATCATTGGATTGGAATGAGAATGATGGATCAGTGACACGTGTCAGATCATTCACAACTGTTGAATTCAGATTGAATGCCTCGGATAAGAGCCACATGCTCGGTTGATCTAAGCCACTCAAGTTTTGGCGGGCAAGTCACAAATGAGTGACACTTGTCACATCGATATACGAAATGAAAAGGGATATGATGGGCATTTAAAGAAGATCACTGCAAATTCATAGGAACGTTTTAGAACCATATGAGCAAATTTTTGAATGGCGGTGAAAGAAAGGAAGTCATCAGGAAATGGTGTTTTTGGAAGTAAGCAGAGCGGCCCATCTCGAGGAAGATGAGCCTGGGAAAGGCTGAGGTGACATGGAATTTTTAGGAGGCCACAAGCTAATGGTGTTGGATCGATCTTTATCTACATGCATCATCATCCTTTGTAAAGTTCCAGACATCAACTCACAAACTCGTTGATACCGAGAACTATGAGACATATGTTGATGGTGATTTTTACCCCGATAAATTTTCAAACATTGAGAATGGGTAGAGTGGAGATTACATCATCAAAAGTGAGGTGGCAAAGGCTCAAGGGCCCAAAGAGGGATGGGATCTAATATGGAGACATGATCTCATGGTACATAGAACTAATCTCGAAAACATAGCGTCTTGAGAATGAAGTAAGTTGTGATACCGACCTGACCATATGAAGAGCATAGATTTGATTTTTCCTGAGAGTTTGCAGAGCCCGACCCGATAAGGTTCTTGTTTTTGAGACCCGGCCTATTAGAAAGAGCTGGAAGAACTTTGATGGGTATCATCTGCCTCTGTATGCCGAACTGAGGAGCAAAGATGGGATCACATGCTGACCTTTATTAAGACCATGTGAGGATGTCTTAAATGAGAAGATGTACTTCTAGAAAGCTAATGATGATGAGAGGAAAATAGCGGTTCACAGTGGTCATAGGTCCTACCAGCCACTATAGGTCGGTACAGTGGTAGGACAGTGGCACAACAGAGCCGCCACAGGTCGTTATAGGCCGATGCGGTAGTAAGGGAATAAATGGATCTGATTGGCCAGATTGATGGTGGTTTAGGATGACAGAGACTATAATGATGATCTTGTGACATAAGCTGACATCAGAGTCGGTGAAGCAATGGATTTGGAAGCTTATATTAAAGGGTTGAAGTCACAAATTCAAGGGTTAGCAATTTATGTATTTTCACTACTTGTAATAAATGGATCTGATTGGCCAGATTGAGGGTGGTTGAGGATGGCAGAGACTATAATGATGATCTTGTGACATGAACTGACATCAGAGTCGGTGAAACAATGGATTTGGAAGCCTATATAAAGGGGTTGAAGTCATAAAATCAAGGGTTAGCAATTTATGCATTTTCACTACTTGTAATAAATGGATCTGATTGGCCAGATTGAGGGTGGTTGAGGATGGCATAGACTATAATGATGATCTTGTGACATAATCTGACATCAGAATCGGCGAAACAATGGATTTGGAAGCCTATATAAAAGGGTTGAAGTCACAAATTCAAGGGTTATCAATTTTGCATTTTCACTGCTTGTAAAAGTCAAGAAGCTTTAGAACTAGAGATAAAGAGAGAAAGTTGTTCAGTACCTGACCACTTGAGAGTAGACCCGACTAAGGTTTCGGTTCGGAACCGGAACCGAACCGGTTGGAACCGGACGGTTCCGGAACCGGAACCGGATGGAACCCTAGGGTTCCAACTTTCCCCCCAACGGCTAGTAGCCGTTGGGCTGGGGGGCAGGGAGCCAACTTCCAAAAAAAATTAAATAAATTTGGGGATTTCCCAAATTACCCCTAATAACGGTAATAAAACGGCTAATTTTAGGGGTAGTTTGGGTATCGCAAAAAGTCTAAAAATGTATAAATATGAGTGATTTTTCATTACTTCAACACACTAATTTCTCAATTCTCAATTCTCAATTCTTACAATTCTTACAATTCTCTTATTCTCAATTCTCTCATTTACAATTACAAATTACAATTTATCATTCTTAATTCTCTAATTTTCTTAAAAATTCTTAAACAACAAATGGAAAGCTCATCTGAGAACACAATGTCAAATGTGCCAACCCAAGAGATCGGCCCTAGTATCGGTTCACGGAGAAAAGAAGTTAAGTCTCGTTCCTCGGATGTTTTCAAAATTCATTTTCATTTAGACGTTACTGATGAAGGTTCAAGGGCAGTATGCAACCATTGTGGGGTTTCTTATAAATTTTCTGGTGGATGCGACAATATGATCAAGCACCTGGAAAGACATCATCCGGTTGAACTTGAACTTGATACGATGCAAACTCAAATGGTCAGGTATGCATCATCTAATAGAGGTACGAGTGCTTTAGATTTATTTAAATATTCTGATGCTAAAAATAGAGAAGAATTTTCTAAATTAACTTGTATGACACATCTTTCTTTAAGTTTTGGTGAAAAAATTACTTTTACGAATTACGTTCAAAATGCTTTAAATCCTGATGCATGTAGAATGACTAGAAATATAACAAAACGTCAAAATTTTAAATTATACAAAGATGATAAAATTATTTTAAATGAAATATTTAGAGATATTAAAGGACGTCTATCTATTTGTTCTGATATTTGGAGTGACCATTGGCGAACACACTCATACATGGGTGTGACTTGTCATTGGATTGATGCATAATGGAACATGCAAAAATGACATATTGCATTTAGAGTTTTTGATGAACAACATACTGCGTAAAATATTTATAGAATGATTAAAGTAATTTTTGATGAATATGGTTTATTAGGTAAAATTTTAACAGTTGGATTTGATAATGCATCTGCAAATACTGCATCAATCAATGATTTAATACAAATATACGAACCAAATTTAGGGGGTCATTTTTTTCATGTTCGTTGCACATGTCATGTGCTTAATTTATGTGTTCAAGATGGTTTGGAAAAATTATCACCTTTCATTGAGCCTATTAAAAAAGCATTTAATTGTATTTGGTCATATTCTCAAGTTATGAGAGAATTGGCCAAGTTTTGTAAATTTAATGGTATTAAACCGATAAAATTTTCACGAGATGTTCCAACACGTTAGAATTTAACTTATTTTCTTTTATGTCAAGCTTTGCAATACAAAGATGCATTATGTAGTTTTTTTTTCTCAAAATGTTCAACATATCACACTTTTTCCTAGTCAATGAGAAGTTTGTGAAATTTTTTTAGAGATTTTAAAAGTGTTTAATGATGCTACACTAATTTTTAGCGGAGTTTATTATCCTACAACACATTTATTTATTCTTGAAAGTTTGAATATTGTTGGAACTCTCGATGAGCATGTTGATAGTAGTGATCCTAATGATATTGTTTTGTTTGAAGCTATTAATGTTATGAAACGAAAATGGTTGAATTATTTTAGAGTATGGGTGTGCATCGGTCGGTTCGGTCGGTTAATTCTTGATTTTTTAACCGAACCGAAATTTTTCGGTTAAGTAAATGTGTAACCGATTTAACCATATTATGACACATAACCATTAACCAATTTAACCATTATATTTCGGTCGGTTTTGGTTAATTCGGTTATTAACCAGTCCAACAAATATAAATTCATCAATTCAACATTTAACAAAGCAGTTTAACACAAATATAAATTCATATTCATAAAATTTAATATTTAACCCAATATTATGAAATTTTGGGTTTCTTAATAGCCAATAATTTAATAATTTTCGGTTTTAACAATTTATCTAACAATCGGTCTATGAAATTTTATTATTTACTTATTTAGGGTTTTGAAGCATGTATATATTTTGGTTAATCGGTCGGTTCAGTTATACGAATCTCATAACCGTAACCGAACCGAATAATCGAAAAAGTTAAAAATTTTAACCGTAAAAACCGATTTAATCACAATAACCGAACTGTTATAAAAAATGGATCGGAACGGTTCGGTTAAAACCGATTAATGCACACCCCTATTTTAGAGACATTCTTTTACTTTATCTTATTACTGCTGTTTTTGATCATATATTTAAATTAGAAGGTTTGAATAGTGCTTTACCCGCTTACTATGAATATTTAGGAATATCAGATGAAGTAGATATTACAAGAATAATAGCTAAAATAAAAATTGATTTAATAGAGTTATTTAATGATTATATTAGAAGATATAACTTGCAATCAGTAGGACAATATAGTAGTAGCGAAACGACCGTAATGGAATTTAGACTTAGCGCAGGTGGTCGTTGGTTATTATAACGAAATAAGAAACATATGGATAACACGACAAATAACCCGGAATTAGATAATTATTTATCTACAAATTTTGAGTTTTCAACCGAATGTTTAGTTAGTAAAACTTTTCAAATCCTTGAATTGTGGAACCGACATCAAAATGTATATATTGTATTATCAATTATTGCTAAAGAGATATTGGCAGCACCTGTTTCCACCGTTGCAGTTGAGCAAGCCTTTAGCATCAGATGCAATATATTGGAAGTCAGACGGTCTTCATTACATCCAAGCACTCTAGAAGCAACAACATGTGTGGATGATTGGACTCGAGCTGATCTGAGGCAACAACAAGATGCCCCTGATGAATTTGAAGACTTGTTCGATAATGCATTTGCAAGTGCAAGCGGAACTGGAGCTGAAGGATCAACATGCACGGATGATGATTGATAATTAAATATTTAAATAATTGTAAAATTACAATGGGGGAAATATCTTTAAAATGTAATGGAACTACATGAGCTTTGATTCCTCTCACCCCTGGAGGATACGTAGGCAACTTATGTTTTTAAAAATTTAAGTTCAAGTTCTTTAATTTAATTTAATTTTTTTTTATTTATTTAGATAAGATTTTTTTTTTTTGTAATTTAATGTATTATGTAATGTAATTGTAAGTTTATTATATAAATTCAAATTCTTAATTTTAAATTATATTATTTTATCAATCACAATTTTTTATTTTCAATAAAGAAAAAAAAAAAAAAAAAAACCGAATGGAACTGTTGGTTCCGGTTCGGTTCCGGTTCGGAACCGAACCGAACCGCCGGCCACCTCTACTTGAGAGAATTGTAATGGACTTGGTATGGCATGATGTGCCTTATTACAGTACCAGTTCATTCCTCCACTTTAGGTCGGGTCGGTCTTGACCCCGAATAGTAATAAAAAATACTTTTTTTTTTCTGACGTAGGTAGGAGTCACTAGCTGCCAAACCACATAAATCTCTATATTTATCTTGTCTGCTTGTCAAGTTTGTGCGGTTTCCTACTAACCAATAAATTTACCGTTGAATGAGGTTTATTCAAAGGGTAAATTCACTATTTTATCCTTTGAACGAAAAATAATCGTCATGACACCTTATTAATTAATTATTAAGTTTGCATATTATTTTTTATTCCACTACTCACTTTAATTTGTACAAATTATTAGTAATTTTAGCCTTTCTCTTTAAAAATAAATTAACACTATAATCTTTTTTTTTTTGCCTATAAATAATGACAATGGCCAAAATCAGTGAAACGAACAAAAAAGACCACCATCCTCTAATATTGGAAATGGCCTTCTCTCTCTGCTCCACTAAAAACTCCTCTTCTTCTTCATCACCTCAGCCATTCCCATCGCTTACATAATCTCTCTCGAGCTAAAAAAGCCTGCAACTCACGTGTATCACTACCACAGCTCCAGCTTCATGTGTGAGACCGCCAAGTGGGACGATGTAGGCCGTCGATTTCTCGTCTCCTTTTTAGACGGAGGAGTTGGTCAGGTCTTGGTGCCTGATGATTATTCACCAGGCACCGTTCTAGAAGAAGTCAAACTGCTCAAGGAGGCTGACGTGGCCGGTAATGCAACCATGGGGATCGCCGTTGACCGGTCAAGGAATCGGCTCGTTGTGGCGTTTACTGATGCATTAGGATGTAAATACAGTGCTCTCGCCGCGTATGATTTGTCCACGTGGAAGCGTCTGTTCCTCACGCAGCTCAGTGGCACAAGTAAGTGCGTATCAACTATCAAATGAAAATATTGTCGTGACTGGTTCATTCCTTGTAGATTTTGTCTTCCAGATTTATCAACTTTGAGCCGTTGACTTTTTAAATATGGAGCCATTGCTAGAAACAAGAAAGTGATTAATAAATTCATACGATTGCTAAATTACGTATAATGTAATCAATTTAGCCGGCCTTCTAGTTATTATTATTATTATTTTATTTATCGGTCATGCAAGATAAACTATTTTAATTAACCATAAAATTAGGGGAGATTGTCACCTCCCATATTATGCGGTATTGTGACTCACTTATCGAAAAAAAAAAACTAAGATTCTTTTACAATTTTACAGTTGAATAATAATTTATTAACATGATAATTGATGTATTATTATATCATTATTATAGTAAAATTAAGTGGTATATATTGATTTTTTTTTTTTTTGGAATCCTTAGAAATCCCGCCGTCAAACCATCATTTCCGGACTTAAGCGGAGTAGGTAAAACCTTCGGTTGTCAAAGGCTCTTATAAGAAACGCATTCCATAGATTCGAATCCATGACCTCAAAGTGAGATCCTGAATCATACACCACCAAGTCACGCCCCTTGAAAACATTATATATATATTGAAAATAATAAGAGGAAAAGTGACAATCTCCAAAAATTATGGATGATATTGCGGTGGATTCGGGACGAAAATCATGATTCCCGAATATGAAACCAAATTATTAAAAATCCCCAAACCCGTCTTCGAACCTGGTTAATTCTGACGATATATTAGATTGTTTCTAAATGAGGATGAAGAATAGGAGATAAATAGGGACCCGATCCCAAATTATGATAATAGAGTGCCGGCCATATAGCAAATGATGATTTCCGAGAAAAAACGACGTCGGAAGCCTTTAATAAATATAAAAATGCATGTGGGCTCATAAACTTTTGGATTTTCTCTCAAATGAAACGTGATTTGAAAATATTCTGCTTGATGTTAGGCCAATTTTCAATTGATTAAAACAAAAGCATCCTGCCAACTTGGATAAATTTCTGATGCAGAAATTATGCAGTACTGAGAATCACAATTCACAACTAATAGTGCCCACTGGCCACTTCACAATGCTAATTGAGATAGAACTGAAATGTGTATATGCAAGTAGTAGAAGCATCATATATATTCACGTGATAATAAAATAATGTATTTCTCTATTTGCTGACAAATGCTATAAGTTCAATAACACCTTGTGACATCTGGCATTTGGTATTCATTAATCGATATGATATTGTGCAACTTAAACTCACATGCTTTACATATTGATAGTTATAGTTTTTATTCTATAGTTTAAAAGTTACAATATCTCAAAATTATGACAGAAAAATGCTATTTCCCCAAAAGATGTTCCCGATTTGATTTCCGAATAGATAATTCATAAACCAACATTGGTTTATAATTGTCAATTCGGGGATCAAATTGAAAATTTCTCGGGGAAGAAATAACATCGCTCTTTATAACGAATGAAAATTCTAATCCTGTTAGGTGTCTCTTTTCTGAGACTACTAGTATATGGAAACATTGAAGAAACACTCGGACACATTTTAGATATATATGTTTTTGACTAATTATTTTTTTAAAAGGTAAATAGAAAAATGTTTTTTCATGGATGATTTAGATGGTAAATGGCAATCCAATTAATTGCATATTGACTTATATATTATTTCAGGCTTTGTTTAGGTCGATGGAAATGATGAAATAGAGTATAATGTAATTCAAAACATTTAAAATTCATTATTTGGATTGATGAAATGGACTGTAATATAGTGGAAGAGGATGAGTGAGAGTATAATAAAAAAGGACATTGAACCATTGAAAATGAGCAGCCCAAATCGAGGGTTGAAGATGAAACGTATCTTTAAAAAAAATAACATTACTTGTGAAGATAAATTTACCATTTGAAAAATAACATTAAAATATTTATTTTTTTTTTGTTTTTAAAATCTAAAAGGGCACAATGGTATTTAAAACTTATTTAGTTACAACTTACAATTCCTTCTGTTACTATTTATTTAGCAAATAATATTTTTGAATATTACATTATAAATCTCTCATTTTTTTCCCAAACAATATTATGATATGTTACACTTTATTCTGTTCCGTTCCACTCCATTCCATTGAGTTACATTCCAATATAAATCATACTCTTCTATCAATCCAAGCATAGCCTTATGTATCGTTAAGATAATTTTATTTATTTATTTTTTAATTGGTGGGGTTAAGTTCTTTGAAAATTTTTTTTATAAGAGTGATTTATTCCGTGTTGAAAATTATATTAAAAAATATTTGTCTAAATCAATTATATATACATATTTTTACTGTAATTTTTTTTGAATATTAGCAAATATATAAAATCATTATATGTAATATTTCTCAAGCATTTTTTGTCATATGCACTATTTGGTAGAGACTAGAGAGTCTTAATTGAGAGTATAAGTTAGATTATATGAGTGCATTTGGTAGAGAGTTGCTGATGGTGGTTTTGAGCCCCGATGATATTCAAATATCGAGGAGGGATAGAGTGAAGACTGTAGTCAAAAGTATTTAGCAAATTCCCAAAGGCTCGGAGTGAGATGGGTCAGGCCGAGAAACCTGCATAGCAGAGGAGTTCTCCTGAAAGTAGAGTCTGATGAGGAGGAAACAAGTGATGATACCGACCTGACTTGGTGTGGTGAAAGAGTTGGGCAGAGCTTTGAGGAATATCATCCACCTCATGAACCCGACTCGACGGTATGACTGCAGGCCGACCTGTGTTGAGGCCATATGACGTGTATCCTTACTGGAAGGTGTGCTTTTAGTGCTCTAGGTCATATAATGTATGCTCTATTTAGGATTTTGAGATTCTAAAAGGCTAATGATGACATAAGTTGATCAATGGCTCTCAATGGAGGAAGACTCTGTCAGCTATTCATAGGATGAAATAGTACCGGATCAGTTGAATCATAGGCGTCAACAAAGTGTGTAGCAATGGTTAAAAGGTTGTAATGATGAGTTTCTACTGACATGGGTGGTTGAAGCTAATAGCAGTACCACTGTTTGTTGAGTGGTTGAGAAAAGCAGCATGGGGTAATAATGGCCTGGTGACTATGGCTGAAATCATGGGTTGATAAAATAGTGGATTTGAGATCCTATATAAATGGATTGAAATCTCATATTCAAAGGTTGACAAATTTGTATCTCACCACTTTTAAAGAAATTGAGAGTTAAAGAATTAGTAATAGAGAGAGAAAGCAGGTCAACACCTGACCACCTGAGAGATTTTTACCGGGCTTCTTGTATGATTCGAGTTACTTATTTTTGTATTCTTGTATCCCCATTTATAACTCAGGTCGATCTTGACCCCAAAAGAGAAATAAAATACATATGTATCAAATGAACCCTAAATTAATCCAAATATCAAATGAATCCTAAATGAACATATGTATTTTTCACCCATTATTTTAATTTTTTTTTTTTTGTATCATTGGTGTAGGTGACGAGAAATCCATGGCGGACGATATGGCAATTGATGCAGAAGGTAACACATACGTTACTGATGTCGTATCGAGCAAATATGGAAGGTGAGTGTGGAAGGTGAGTTGCTATCCACCATTAGAAGCCCACTCTTTATTTCAAAAGAGTGGTACAAAAACGTGCTAGGCCTAAACGGCATCGTTTACCACACAGATGGGTTCTTGATAGTCATTCACATGTTCAGTGGCAAGTTGTTCAAGATCGATACTCGAAAAGGAGTGGACGCAGTAAAGTTAATTGAGCTAACAGGAGGCTCACTGACTCTCGGTGATGGCCTTGCGTTACTGTCGCCTACGAAGCTCGTGGTTGCAGGGAATCCTTACCCTTCGGCGCGATTAGTGGAGAGCTCCGATGGATGGGAAACTTGTTCGGTAGTGGCGAAATTCAATGGACATGCTCATCATCATCGGGTGGCCACAGCAGCGACTGTGAAAGATGGCAGGGTGTATATTAGTCATTCGCTTGGCTTGGGGTTTCCTAAGAAGAAACATGTTCTGGTTGAGGCTGTTTTTTAAAACAAGCATGGAAACACATCTGTCATCTGTGTGCTGGTTATTATTGTCTTGATTTGGCCTTTGAAGGGTTTTGGATTTTCTATTTGTATCACTCATTCTAAATTAAATGATTGCGTCCCACGATCGATCATTCTAAATTATTTAAATTAATTTACCTACACATGCTGCTGGATTTTCTTCCAATTCGATTTTACAACCAGTAAGTTAAAGAGGCTGGTTTTAGTATACGAATCCATTCTAGTATATGATAAGTAGAGGAAGTGAAGTGATGAAATATTAAGGAATATGTGTGTTTTAAAGAAGACAAGGGAGGCAAATCTAAAGTCGTCGATCGTAAGAGGAGGCGTAGTATAATACGATATGGTTGTAGAGCGAAATCAGCTGTGGAAGTTGTCATATGTTACATATTATATAATCCTAAGGTTATAGCTTACACTTAATTAATTAAGAGTGTTGCTTACGCTTACATATTATATAATCCTAATGTTAGACTACTCGAAATTGTCATATGTTATATAAATCATGTTGATGGGGGATTTTGTGATTAAAAGTTTTGGAACAGTTCGGCAGGGGCAAAAAGGGAAGATCCTCTCATCCGGAAAACACAACGCGAGTCAACTCTCATTGACCGACCACATCAGAGCCGAGACCGACCACAACGGTCCTATAGATCGGTTCATCTTTGCACTCTCCCCAAAATCAAGATAGTTAGCTCGGGTATTTTGGGTCAGGTCGAGAGTGGTGGAAGTAGTTCAGCTCGTTATCTGAACGGCTTCTCAAGGACCGATGTGAGATTAAGGAAGCTTGACTTTTCCTCCCAAAACTCTCACATCCAAATTCAAGCAGGTTGTCATCATTAATGAAAAGGGTCTGAAAATGCATTTTTACTGCGCGATGTGACGAGAATTCATAGAGTAGAGGTTACTTTCGGCAACTACAAAATGAGGAAGAGAACCTGTCAAATCGTTGGATATCTGCAAATCTTCAAGGCTGACATCATAAAGAGACGGGAACAGTGCCACATATTGAGTAGTATATAAAGGAAGTTAGATCACATTAGTAAAGGTTACCAAAATTTCTCAAAAAAAAAAATGAAAACTTGTAAGAAATATAGGAAGAAAAGCAACATGCTCGGTTTTCATCAGACATTCATTAAAGCAGGTCGGTCGAGCTTGGTTAAGTAATAAAAGAACCCCCACCCCATTTGTGACCGTGGAAGTAAGTTGGACCAGCTCCACCGAACCACGGTTAAATCTTCTCTTTTCAATTTTTTTTTGCTTTTCTCATTCTTCGTCAAGTTTATTTTTGGTCTCCCCATAACCAAACAAATTAAAGGTTGATGGAATGTTGTCTGGGGGAAGTTATCCTAAAACTGCCCATGGGACGAAAATCAGCCGTCAACAGTTGGCGCCGTCTATGGGGAAAAAGCAAAAAGCAAATAACGTAGTAAGACGATGGCGGGGGATGGGAACCACAGGTCATCGGAGAGTTCTGTTGGATAATTATGACCCATAGCGTCACTATTTGTAAAAGACATTGTGGTTTTTTGTACAAATTAACTATGTAACAATGGAAATTGTTATTTTATCATTTTGTAATTAGATTACTTGAATACATATAAATGATAAAAGTCCTTATGATTAGTTCCAGATTAATAAGATATGAGACGATATCAATCCACAAAGGTTTAATCATTAATATCCCTAGTCGTAGTATTATCGAGATTGGACATCGATAATGCGGAATAGACTAGTATTGCACTTGTGCGTGTTGTGGGAGCATAACGCATAGTTCTCATATATTTAAGTATTAGATACTTATGCAAGTGTAATATGAGGTTGTGTTTATCGATGGTACGGGAACAGCTTCGCTCTGGATAGACCCCGCGGAATCCCATTGGTAGTATAACTATGTGTCTATGGGAATTCGTATCAGGGTAGGTGTATTTAGTCTTAACCTGAGACTTGCATCGCTAATACTTGCGAAAATCAATACGCTTTAGTTTTGGTCGTCCGAGACTTTAACAGGTTCTGTGTACGCCTCTTCTGGGTTTATTGAGAATCGTAGTGTATTGGGTGTGATGTCAAGACGAAAGTATCACTTCAGTCATATGGAGATGATGATCACGCAGGGATACATAACTGGTTCTCTATTATGTTGCAACATCGGGATAATATGACAAGGTCATGATTATCCGATTATAGAGATTATTTGCTTATGATCCGATATATGCTTCGTACGGGGCAGATACTATTCCAGCCCCAGGCCTTGCATGTGACATCAGATACTGGATCGCAATACACAATAATACGTATACTACGTCTGACAAATATTATATATTCCTTAAAGAATATTTCTGGAGAATTGAGTAGGCACGACGCTTTGCTAGAAGCCAACCATGTCTTGTAAATCGGTAAGAACGTGGTACTGGGTACACACGTGTTCGGATAGTCCGACGACCAGATTTACTGCCAACATATCCAGGGATCCCATGGGTCGTTTCCCGAAGATTCACCGATGACGTATGACTCGAACAAAATTAATCTGAGATTAATTATTAGAGAGAAAAAATTAATCTGGGATTAATTACGGCGAGAATTTATCTGAGATAAAATTCAAATAGAAGAGAGAGAACGATTAATTTGGAATTAATCGATAAAATAATATATTCGATATATTAAATGAAATTAGATTTCATAACAGAATTAAAATTGGATTTTAATTCGGGCGAACAAATTAATTTAGAATTAATTCGCGAGCGATGTTCGTAATAATTTTGCAAGGCATTATAATTTAATTAAATTGGATTTAATTACGTCGCGATGAAAAATTCGTTTAATCGGATTAAGCGAATCCGAGCCCGAACTGTGTTAAGCAAGCCACTTGAATTTTGAATTAAAGTGGGTCCCACCAACTTACATCACTTGTCCATCAAGTGTCAATTTGGTGATGGAAGTAGTTGGAGGCATTAAAAGCTTTTTTCCCTCCAAAACTTTGCTTAGCCTTTTGCTAAAGATATACCAAAATTTGAGTTTGACTTTTGATAAGTGGTAATTGATTTTAGAAATCAAAATGTCAAAAAAGCCATTAACTCTCTCCTCTCATCCTTTTTACCGTGAACCACCAAGAACAAATGAAAGAATTTTGTTGCAATTTTCTTCCTTAGCTAGCACTTAAAGAATCATACAAAGGTGATAGGGAAACATCCATTGAGTTTGGAATTCAAATGGTCTAGCTTGGAGCTCAACATACAATCAAAGGATAGCTTGAAGCAACTTCAAAGGAGGCAAATTTTTATTGTCTACACATCCATCTCAACCGTTCATTGTAAGTAAATTTCCGCAACTTACTTTGTTTATTCACACATCTTTTATGCTTAATGATCTTGGATTTGTTCTTAGAGAACCCAACAATGGTATCATGAGCCTATTTAAGCATGAAATAAACTTAGGGTTTATATACTTTATTTTGGGGATTTTGTGATTTGAGCATGATATCTTCAAATTGATGGTTTGTTTAAGCTTGGATGATGTTAAATTAGATTTAAGCATCTTAAAATTTGAGAAAATAAATTGGATTAATTTTCCTAATTTTGCTTGCCATGGCCGAATGTAATGAACCTCAAGCTCACAGTGATTTTGATTTTTTAAGAGCATTGGATGTGTTTAAAAAGCATGAGATATATTGATTTGTGATTTAATTGGATTGAAATCAAAATTGGTTAATTTTATGCATGAAAACCATGAGTTGAGGAGCATGTTAATGACTTGATTTTGTTTCAATAATGTTGGACATGTATTGAAAATGATAAAGCACGATTATTTATGTAAATTGATATTTTGGAAATGTTAATTTGAATAATTAATTATGGCTATACACTTTAATTAAATAAATTATGATATTTGGAATATTATATTTAATTAATTAGGCTTAATTTGGAATTAGGCTAAAAAATGTTATATTTGGGCCTTATGGGCTTGGTTGGGCCAAGTTGGTTTAGGACAATTGGATTGGATCCAATTTGGGCCTAAAACCATTCCATTAAGTCCAAATATAATTAATGGGCCGAAATTAATTTTATGGCAAACATGGTGATTCTTTAATTGGGCCTTGGCATTTGGGTTTGACTCATATTGGACAAAGCCCATGCCTTATGAATTAATTAAAAGCCCATTGGACTTTAATTAAATTGACATTGGATGTTTAATTGGGCCTTTGAGACCCATCAAGATTGGATTTAGAATCTAAGTCTAAAAGGAACATTAATAAAGTGTAATTATTTAATTTGGAATTAAATAAGAATTAGTAGTGAATACAAATTAAATCGGATTTAAAATTATAGTTCGATATAATTCAAGAATACGCACTTTGAGTACTTATTCTTAAACGAGTTGGACTCGCGCAAATCAAATCGTTGTTTGAACATTGGATGATCATTTAATTCAAAGATTAATTAATTGGATTAGATTGATTGAATAACATGCTTTGTGTGAATACATGGATGTATTGTATGAATAATGTATATCAGATGGATATTAGATGGGTGAGGGCAATTTTGGAAATTATTGTAATAAATTTAGAATTTATTAATTGGACCTGCGTGTCCAGCCTTTATCTCTTGACTCTTTGTAATTCTCTTCTCACCAATTCCCCTCAATGTAATGAGATTTCTTTATTGTATTATGTAATTGGGTAGAAGTTAGAATAGTATTATGTAAGAGAGTGATTTGTTCTAGGAAAAATTTGTGAGATATCCATCCGCTTATCATTATTATTTTATTTATCGCGCCTTATTATGCTTTTAGAATGCATGCTTAAGAGTGTATAATGAGATTTAATCAAAGATAATTAATTGGTTGCCAATTACGCGAAAAACCCTCAATCAAATATTAAGCGTTTTCCTTCCATTGAATGGTTCTTTCTCAAGATCCAAGATTGACATTGGTTTGTTGGCCAAAGTCAAGATCAATGTCCATCGCGGATGTGTTTAAACCATGAAAGCTTTGTTTCATATCGCATGTCTTGGGCAAGTTGTGATTTGTTGGCCAATGTCAAGGTCACTTCTTGTTCATCGACATGGATTACGAAGTTTTCCAAGGTCAATGGGTCCCGCTTAACTGGAATCATTAAGCTTGTTGAGCCAAAGCCAAGGCTTAGTTGATTCAGAGGAAAAGGTTAGGAAAATATATTGGATATATTGGCATATATATTGTATATATGTTTCGGACTTGGAGGTCCACCTACCGGATCTAGGAATTGGATGAGATCCAATTGATCTTAGAGATCTACCTAGTTAAATATCATACAGCTTGTTGGCCAAAGTCAAGGTTGTGTGTTATTTAATGGGATCCTAGCCCACTAGGAAACTAGGTTTCCCGAGTACTCAACAAAGGGTTAGAGGCTCGCCGAAAAATAGTGGGAGACCAGTATTGAATTTGTAATTTCGTTCAAATACTTGCCAATACCCGCTTTCAAATTATTTCATCATTTTAATATTTATTAGTTGGACTAATATTCTATTATTTTTTCTTGTAACAATTGGATTGTACCCAAAAAATCGTTAATTGAATAGTTAGACTATTGCAATTAAGATGACTGGAAAGATCGGGGTTAGAGACATTATCATGGGCGAAAATGTCTTTAATGGTGCGAACTTTCCTGACTGGGATATGAACCTCAAGATTGTCCTGGGGGCTGAGAGGATGCTCTATATGATAGAGAGACCTCTCGGGCCTAAGCCCGGAAATGAGCAGCCGCTTGAGCTTGAGATTTGGAAGACTCATAGTGATGACAACTCAACTGCTCAATCCGTCATGCTCGCTGCGATGACCCCTCAATTTCGTCGCCAGAACAAGGGATTGGATCCATATATTATGATGGCAAAATTGAAGGACCTTCATCGATCTAACCTTATATCGCAAAGGTATGAATTGCAGAAGAAACTCTTTCATTCTCGAATGTCAGAGGGTACATGTGTCGCAGATGATTGCTGACATCAAACAGCTGGGTCAGCTAGGCATAACCTTTGAGGCTGAGACTTCTATAGATTGGATCTTGCAGTCTATTCCTGACAGCTGGAGCGGGTTCATCATGAACTACAATATGATGAACCAAGACCATACTCCTGGAGAGCTGATGGAAATGCTGCGTGAAGCAGAAAAAGAGCTTTTAATGGGCAAAAAGTGCGAGGCGCACTTCGCTTCAACATCTCAGTCTCCCAAGGCTTGGCCGAAGGCTACTGGAGGTGTAAAGAATAAGAAGAAGAAGGGCAATGCCAAATCGTCAAAGTCTTCTGGGAAGGCAAATGACAAATCCCAAGATGTATGCATGCAGTGTGGCAAACGGGTTCACTGGAAGCGTGACTGCCGTGAGTGCAAGGCGCACATGAAGGAAATCAATGCGGGCAAGGCACTGGCTTCAGGTATGTTTGTTATAGAAATAAACATGTCTACTTCTAGTTTTAAAAATTGGATTTTTGATTCTGGTTGTGGTACTCATATATGTACTGATGTGCAAGATCTGCAGATTAGTAGGAGACTGGCCTCAGGGGAGATTGATCTACGCGTTGGAAATGGGACTTGAGTTGTCGTTTTGGCCGTTGGGACTTATATTTTGGAACTGCCATCAGGACATGTAATAAACTTATCAGACTATTATTATGAGCCTAGTTTGACTAGGAATATTATATCTGTATCTTTATTAGCCCAATGTGGGTATACTTTTGTTTTTAGAAACACTGGGTGTTTTATGTATAAAAATGATATGGAGATATGCAGTGCTGATGTGAATAATGGTCTTTATATTTTGAATATAAATAAATCTCAAACATATAATGTAACAAACAAAAGGCTTAAACTAAGTAACAAAGATGAAACTTATATGTGGCATTGTCGTCTGGGACACATTAACAAGACTTGCATATCCACACTTTCAAAGAGTGGGTACTTGGACGAATTTGATCCAAATTCATATGACGTCTGCGAATCTTGTTTATTAGGAAAAATGCCTAAAACACCTTTTAGTGGTAAAGGTGCACGTGCCAACGAACTGTTAGCCTTCGTTCATAGTGACGTATGTGGGCCCAAGTCTAGCCAGGCTAGAGGTGGATATGAATACTTCGTAACCTTTACGAATGATGCATCGCGTTATGGTTATGTGTATTTTATGAGACACAAGTCGGAAACCCTTGAGAAATTCAAAGAGTTTCGACACGAAGTAGAAAAATAGACCGGAAAAAGTATTAAAACATTACGGTCGGACCGTGGTGGAGAATACTTGAGCAATGAGTTTCTTGATTACTTGAAAGAGTATGGTAATCTTTCACAGTGGACTCCTCCCGGAACACCGCAATTAAACGGTGTGTCTGAATGGAGAAACCAAACTTTGTTGGACATGGTAAGGTCGATGATGAGTCGCACTAAGCTACCTATTTTCTTCTGGGGATATGCATTGAACAGTGCAATACTTATTTTGAATAAGGTTCCGTCAAAGTCTGTTCAACAGACTTTGTATGAAATATGGACAGGAAATAAACCGGGTTTCTCATTCCTGAAGATTTGGAGTTGCTGGGCATACGTTAAACGTTTGGATGATACCAAACTAGAACCCAAATCGGATAAGTGTCTATATGTAGGTTATCCTACGGAAACCAAATGATATTACTTCTACAACCCTCAAGAGAACAAAGTATTTGTTGCTCTACATGCGGTTTTCCTCGAAATGGAATTCCTAAATGCAGTGGTTAGTGGGAGGAAAGTAGAACTCGATGAAAATCAGAGTAATACTGTTCTTGGCACAGAATCCTTAACGGAACATGAACAGTTCATCAGGGATGAGACTGTACCACAATCTTCGAATACACAAGAATCGCGTAGATTGGAGAGAGTCAGAAAAAAGCCTGAGAGGTATGGGTTTATGATATCACCTCATGTGGATATTAATCTTATTGAGGAAGACGAATCAGCTACGTATAAGGAAGCGATACAAAGTATCGACTCCGATTTATGGCAAAATGCCATGAAATCCGAAATGGATTCCATGTACACCAACCAAGTTTGGACACTGGTTGATGCATCAGAAGGCGTAAAGCCTATTGGTTGCAAATGGGTCTTCAAGAGGAAGACCGACATGGATGCAACATACAAACGTACAAAGTTAGGCTTGTAGCGAAAGGGTATCGTCAACGACATGGTGTCGATTACGATGAAACTTTTTCACATGTTGCCATGATTAAATCCATTCGGATAATACTTGCTATTGCTGCATATTTCGATTACGAAATATGGCATATGGATGTCAAAACCGCTTTCCTTAACAGAAACATTTTGAATGATATTTATATGCAACAGCCTGACGGTTTTATCGTACCAAAACATGCAGACAAGGTTTGCAAGTTAAATCGATCCATTTATGGATTGAAGCAAGCATCACATTCTTGGAACCAACGTTTTGATGAGATCATAAAAGAATATGATTTCCTTCAAAATGACAATGATCCTTGTGTATATAAGAAGGTTAATGGGAGCGCACTGGCATTCATTGTTCTTTACATTGATGATATATTGCTTATTGGCAATGACATTCCCATGCTACAATCGGTGAAAGCTTGGCTTTCATTAAAATTCTTCATGAAGGATCTGGGAGTAGCAGCCTTTATTTTAGGAATAAAAATCTACCGAGATAGATCTAGAATGTTGCTTGGACTCTCTCAGAGCACATATATTGACAAAGTGTTGAAGCGATTCAACATGGATCAGTCCAAGAGAGGACTTTTGCCAGTGTCACATGGTGTCACTATATCTAAGGACATGTGTCCTAAAACTCAAGATGAGAGAGACAACATGAGTCAGATCATGTTCACTTCGGCAGTCAGATCGATCATGTATGCCATGATATGTACGCGACCTGATGTCTCATATGCTTTGAGCATGTGTAGTCGCTATCAGGCCGATCCAGGTGATGGTCACTGGGTTGTGGTTAAGAACATCCTTAAGTATCTTAGACGAACTAGGGATACGTTCTTAATATATGGAGATGGAGAACTTGAGGCAACTAGGTTTACCGACGTAAGTTTCCAAACCGATAAAGACGACTGTAAGTCGCAATCTGGGTACATATTTTGTTTGAACAACGGAGCAGTAAGCTGGAAATCTTCCAAGCAAGAGATTGTTGCCTATTCGACAATAGAAGCAGAATATATTGCTGCAGCTGAAGCAGGAAAAGAGGCAGTTTGGATCCGTAAATTCCTAATTGGATTAGGAGTAGTTCCGTTAGCAGCTGAGCCCGTTCTAATGTATTGTGACAATAACGGGGCTATAGCGCATGCTAAGGAACCATAATCTCATCAACGATCCAAGCATGTTCTTCGATGTTTCCATCTGATTCGTGAGATCATACATCGTGGCGATGTGAAGATCGAGAAGGTCGTATCAGATGATAATATTACAGATCCGCTGACGAAAGCTATTCCTCACCAAAAGTTTGAGCGACATGTACATAGTTCAGGTGTTAGATACTTGAGTGACTGGCTATAGGCCAAGTGAGAGATTGTTGGACAATTATGACCCATAGCATCACTATTTGTAAAAGACATTGTGGTTTTTGTACAAATTAACTATGTGACAATGGAAATTGCTATTTTATCATTTTGTAATTAAATTACTGAATACATAAATGATAAAAGTCCTTATGATTAGTTTCGGATTAATACGATATAAGACGATATCAATCCACAAAAGTTTAATCTTTAAATATCCCCAGTTGTAGTATTATCGAGACTGGATATCGATAATGCGGAATAGACTAGTATTGCACTTGTGCGCGTTGTGGGAGCATAACAACATAATTTCTCATATATTTAAGTATTGGATACTTATACAAGTGTAATAGGAGGTTGTGTTTACCGATGGTACGGGAACAGCTTCACTCTGGATAGACCCCACAAAATCCCATTGGTAGTATGACTATATGTCTATGGGAATCCGCATCAGGGTAGGTGTATTTGGTCTTAACCTGAGACTTGCATCGCTAATACTTGCGAAAATCAATATGCTTTGGTTTTGGTCGTACGAGACTTTAACAGGTTATGTGTACGCCTCTTCTGGGTTTATTGAGAATCGTAGTGTATTTGGTGTGATGTCAATACGGAAGTATCACTTCAGTCATATGGAGATGATGATCACGCAGGGATACAGAACTGGTTCTCTATTATGTTGCAACTATCGGGATAATATGACAAGGTCATGATTATCCGATTATAGAGATTAGTTGCTTGTGATCCGATATATACTTCTTATGAGGCAGACACTATTCCAGCCCCAGGCCTTGCATGTGACATCAGATACTGGATCGCAATACACAATACTACGTAAACTACGCCTGACAAAGATTATATATTCCTTAAAGAATATTTCTGGAGAATTGGGTATGCACGACGCTTTGCTAGAAGCCAACCATGTCTTGTAAATCGGTAAGAACGTGGTACGGGGACACACGTGTTCGGATAGTTCGATGACCAGATTTACTGCCAACATATCCAGGGATCTCATGGGTCGCTTCCCGAAGATTCACCGATGACGTATGACTCGAACAAAATTAATCTGGGATTAATTATTATAGAGAGAAAATTAATCTAGGATTAATTACGGCGAGAATTTATCTGGGATAAAATTCAAATAGAAGAGAGAGAACGATTAATTTGGAATTAATCGATAAAATAATATATTCGATATATTAAATGAAATTAGATTTCATAACGGAATTAAAATTGGATTTTAATTCGGGCGAATGAATTAATTTAGAATTAATTTGTGAGCGACGTTTCGTAATAATTTTGCAAGGCATTATAATTTAATTAAATTGGATTTAATTACGTCGCGACGAAAAATTCGTTTAATCGGATTAAGCGAATCTGAGCCCGAACTGTGTTGAGCAAGCCACTCTAATTTTGAATTAAAGTGGGTCCCACCAACTTACATCACTTGTCCATCAAGTGTCAATTTGGTGATGGAAGTAGTTGGAGGCATTAAAAGCCTTTTTCCCTCCAAAATTTTGCTTAGCCTTTTGGTAAATTTGGTCTTAACCTGAATCAGGGAATCCGAATCAGGGTAGGTATATTTGGTCTTAACTTGAGACTTGCATCGCTAATACTTGCGACAATCAGTACGCTTTGATTTGGGTCGTCCGAGGCTTTAACAGGTTATGTGTACGCCTCTTCTAGGTTTACTGAGAATCGTAGTGTATTGGGTGTGATGTCAAGATGGAAGTATCACTTCAGTCATATGGAGATGATGATCACGCAGGGATATAGAACTAGTACTCTCAAATACTGCAGCTATCGGGATAATATGACTAGGTCATGATTATCCGATTAAAGAGACTAGTTGTTAGTGATCCGATATATGCTTCGTACGGGGCAGACACAATTCCAGCCCCAAGCCTAGCATGTGACATTCGATACTGGATCGCAATACGCAATACATAGTATACTATGCCTGATATAGATTATATATTCTTCGTTGAATATTTCTGGAGATTGGGTAGGCACAGTGTTTTGCTAAAAGCCAACTATGTCTTGTAAATCGGTAAGAACATGGTACGTGGTACACACGTGTTCGGATAGTCCAATGACCGTATTTACTGCCAACATATCAAGTGATCTCTTGGGTCTTTTCCCAAAGATTCACCGATGACATTTGACTGGAACAGAATTAATCTGGGATTAATTATGCGAGAGAAAATCAATCTGGGATTAATTACGGCAAGAATTTATCTGCGATTAAATTCGTAAAGAAGAGAGAGATTGTGATTAATTTGGAATTAATCGATTAAATAATATATTGGATATATTAATTGAAATCGGATTTCAATGCGAAATTAAAATTGGATTTTAATTCGGGCGAACGAATTAATTTGGAATTAATTCGTAATCGATTTTCGTAATAATTTGCTAGGCATTATTATTTAATTAAATTGGATTTAATTACGTCGCAACAGAAAATTCTTTTGATCGGATTAAACGAATCCGAGCCCAAAACTAAGTTATGTGTTGGACAAGCCAACTTTAATTTGGAATTTAAAGTGGTGGGACCCAAGACTTACATCAATTGTTTGACACTTGATGGAAGTTGTTGGCATTAATAAATTGGATGTATTTAACCAACACACCAACCAAGTCAACCAAGTTTAAGAAACTAATTGTTTTGGAAACAACACTATTCATCTTCTCTCTTTCTTGTAAAAAACGTGAGCCTCTTCTCTCCATTGGAATTTTGTTGAAAAATTTCAAGCAAGCTAGCACTTCAAGAGTTAAAAGAAGGTGATAGGGAAACTCACCCAAGTGTTGGAAACACTCAACAAAGCTTGGAGTTTCAACATTCAAGGAGAAATTTTTGAAATTCCTCAATCGATCATTGTAAGTCTTTCGTAACTTTCTTTGATTTTATTCACACACAAATCTTGTTTAGGATCCTTGGACATGTCTAGGACACTAACAATGGTATCATGAGCCAATCTAAACTTGATTTCAATTTTAGGGTTCCAAACTTTAATTTGGGGATTTTATGCTTGGAGTGTGAAAATTCGAAATTGATTGTTTGGTTGTGGTTGGATGATGATGAATTGGATTTCTGCATCATTGGATTTGTGAAATTTATTGGATCAAACATTTCCCCAAATCCTAAGCCATGGCCAAATGGAACCCTATGTAGTGCTCATGGTGATTTTTTGAAAATTAGCAATTGGATGTGTTGTTGGCATGAAATGTATGTTAAATGTTTATTTAATTAGATTGAAATCAAATTGCATGATAATTTCTTTGCCATTGCCGTGAGCCTAAGCATGTTGTAGAATTGATTTTGCTTCAATTTGTGTTGGACATGAATTGGAATTAATGAGCATGATTAATTGGATTAATTAGTGTTTTGGAAACATTAGATTAGTTGATTAATTATGTTAATTACACTTGAATTGGATTAATATGTAATTTAGAATAATGTATTAATTTAATTTGTTGTAATTGGGCTTAATGGGCTTGGTTGGGCCAAGTATGGTTTTGGACAATTGTGTTAGATCCAATTGGGCCTAAAACCATTTCCATAAAGTCCAAACATGACTATTGAGCCTTTAAAAAAAATTAATTGGGCCTAAATTGATTTTTGGCATAGGGTGATTCCTATTGGGTCTTGGCATCTTGGATTTGATCCATAATGGCCAAAGCCCATGCCTAAAGAATTAATTGAAAGCCCATTGGACTTTAATTGAATAATATTGGATACTAATTGAGCATTCGAGACCCATTAAGATTGGATTTGGAATCCAAGTCTAAAAGACACTTTTAAAAGTGTAATTATTTAATTTGGAATTAAACATGAATTAATATTGGATATAGTTTAAATTGGATTTAAAATTGTAGTTCGATATAATTCAAGAATATGTACTTTGAGTATTTATTCTTAAACGAGTTGGACTCGCGCAAATCAAATCGTTGTTTGAACATTGGTTGGTCATTAATAAAAAATTAATTAATTGGATTAGATTGATTGGCAACATGCTTTGTGTAAATACTTGGGTGTGTTTATATGAATAATTTATATCAGATGGATATTAGATGGGTGGGGGTAATTTTGGAAATTGTTGTAAGTATGATACTTATTTATTAAATTTGACCTGCATGTCCAGCTTATTATCTCTTTACTCTTTGTATTTCTCTTCTCACCAATTCCCCTCAATGTAAATGAAGTTTCTTTAATGTATTATGTAATTGGGTAGAAGTATGAATAGTGCTAGCGGGAGAGAGGAAATGGAGAGATTTATTCTAGGAACAAAGTTTGTTATATATACATCCGTATATCATTATTAATTTATTCGTGCCTTATTATGATTTTAGAATGCATGTTTAAGGCTGTATGATGAGACCTAATCAAAGATAATAAATTGGTTGCCAATTTACGCGAAAAACCCTCACTCAAATATTAAACGATTTCCTTCCATTGAATGGTTCTCTCTCAAGATCCAAGATTGACATTGGTTTGTTGGCCAAATTCAAGATCATTGTCCATCGCGTATGTGTTTAAACCACGAAAGCTTTGTTATTTATCGCATGTCTTGGGCAGTTGTGATTTGTTGGCCAAAGTCAAGGTCATTTTTGTACATCGACGTGGATTACGAAGCTTTCCCACTGTCAATGGGTCACACTTAACTGGAATCATTAAGCTTGTTGAGCCAAAGCCAAGGCTTAATTGATTCAGAGGAAAATGTTAGGAAATATATATTGGATATATATCTCGGACTTGGAGGTCCACCTACCGAATCTAGGAATTAGATGTGATCCAATTGATCTTAGAGATCTACCTAGTTAAGTTTCATACAGCTTGTTGGCCAAAGTCAAGGTTATGTGTTATTTAACGGGATCCTAGCCCACTAGGAAACTAGGTTTCCCGAGTACTCCACAGAGGGTTAGAGGCTCGCCGAAAATAGTAGGAGGCTAGTATTAAATTTTCAATTTCGTTTAAATACTTGCCAATACGCGCTCTTTTATTTTATTTTGTCGTTGTTATAAATATATTAGTTGGACTAATATCGAATATTGCTTTCTTTGAACAGTTAGATTGTACAAGACACTACTCCATTTGTAGTTGGTTATATAGTTGGATTATAGTAACCATTACATTTTGAGTGTACCCAAAATCGTTGATTGAATAGTTGGATTATTGCAATCGAGATGGCTGGAAATATTAACGTTAGGGACATCATCATGGGCGATAATGTCTTTAACGGCTCCAATTTTCCAGATTGGGAGATGAACCTCAGGATAGTCATGGGCGCTGAGAAGTTACTCTATGTTATAAAGAAACCTCTCGGGCCTGAGCCTGGAGTTGAGCAAATAGTAGAGCATGAGCTTTGGAAGACTCATCGTGATGATAACTTTAGTGCTCAATCTGTCATGCTTGCTGCAATGAATCCTCAATTTCGTCGTCAGAATAAATGATTGGATCCTTGTAGTATGATGTTGAAATTGAAGGATCTTCACAGATCTAATCTTAGATCTCATAAGCACGAATTGCACAAGAAGCTCTTTCGCTCGCGTATGTCAGAGGGTACGTCTGTCGAGCACTATATATCGTAGATGATTGCTGACATCGAACAGCTAGGTCAGCTGGGCATAACCTTCGAGGCCGAGACTTCTATAGATTTGATCTTACAGTCTTTGCCCGACTGTTGGAGCGAGTTCTTCATGAACTATAACATGATGAACCAAGAGAAAACTCTTGGAGAGTTATTGGTGATGCTTAAAGAAGCAGCCATAGTTTCTGAAGGGAAAGAAGTGTGAGGCGCACCTTACTTCGACATCCCAGATGGCCAAGGCTTGGCCGAAGGCTTCTAGGGGTGTGAAGAAAATGAAGAAAAAGGGCAAGGTTAAATCATCAAAGTCTTCTGGGAAGACTAAGGACATATCCCAAGATGTCTGCCTACATTGTGGAAAACGGGGTCACTGGAAGCGTGACTACCGTGAGTACAAGGCGGAGTTGAAGGAAATGAAAACGGGCAAGGCTCCGGCTTCAGGTATGTTTGTTATAAACATATCCACTACTGGTTTTAAAAATTGGATTTTTGATTCTGGATGTGGTACTCACATATGTACTGGTGTGCAGGATCTACTGATTAGCAGGATACTGGCTTCAGACGATATCTACCTACGAGTCGGAAATGGGACAAGAGTTGCTGTTTTGGCCGTTGGGGCCTATGTTTTGTATATGCCCTTGGGGCATGTAATTACATTAGGTGAGTGTAGGACACAGAAATTGGCGACGCTGTTCCAGGTTCGCGGCCCGGTTGGGAGTACGGAGTAGCCCACGGGGGAACTAAACTGGAGAAATAACATGGAGTCGCCACCCAATGTGAACTAGGAAAATGATTTAAGGCCGCACTCACCCCTCGCAAGGGAAGACCTCAAACCGTTGGGTTCGGAATGGTCCCTTACTTATGCCACTTGTAATGAATGGATTTATGTAATAATATAACCGAGTCTACGCAACAACAACCTACATCTAAGTTTGCATACTACCTATATCTAAGTTTGCATGCATAAAAGTAAGTCGGAATAACGGCAAGCACACAATCTCATGCATACATTAAATCGCTAAGCATGGCAATGTAAATGAATAATAACCTAAACATAAAAGGTAGAAGAGACATAATCAAGTTCCTAATGCGAAAGAAATAACTAAATCATGCTTGGAAATAATCAACTAATCATGCATAAAAAAAATAACATACTAAACAACCTAAGCATGCATAAAAGTAACATACTATTTCTAATAAACAACAAATAAACATAGGATCGGATGACATGAAATATGTGCGTCTCTCAAGCGGTACGTGGAATTGTATCCCGAGTGCAGACCGCACTATCGTCCATTTGGATTCGGCTACGGAATTTATGTCCGGATTTCCATCCGATATACCGTAAGAGATAACACATATTTCATTCATCCCATCGCCACAACTTACATGAAACTATAATACGCATGCGAAGAAATAATAATAACTAACGGAAGGAAAACATAGGAATAAATAAAAAGGTGCCCTCAGGTCTAACCTCTTAAGTCGTCTCTTGGAAGTGCGTTACACGATTGTCGGAAGGGTTGATGCTCCGCAACTTTTCCGATTTACTGGTTCCTTGTCTTCCTTCGTTGCCTCGCTGTTTTGGGCTGCTGTTTTGCTCTGTTTTGCTGCTGTTTTGGTAACTGTTTTTGTGGTATTTGGGTTGTGTTTTAGAGCAGTTTTTTGCGATTTTAGATGTAATTTTTAGTGGACTGGTTTACGGTAAGGGCACAGATTTTGGTGGACTAGTTTGTGGTTTATGGAGTGTAGTTCTTGGGGCTGTTTTGTTTATTTTTGTTCACGGTTTAGGGGGGTCCTTTGGCTTATGAGTGTGGCTCACGTAAAGGGGGGTGTTTTGTCGGTTATAGAGGGGCTGAGTGATGGTCAACGTGGCTGTGTTTGGCTAGCGTGCGTGAAATAGGCTGTGTCTTTGTTTTTGGTCGATGAGCAATTTGTGAGGCTATGTGTCGGCAAGGTGAAGGGCTGTGCATTTTTTGAGTGGACTGTGTGTTTGTGAGAGTAGAGTGTGCGTTTGGGCTGCAAGGTGTCGTGGCAGTGGATGGTTTGTGAGCAGCGTGGGTGAGTGATTTGTTTTAGGTCTGAGTGTGAAGTAAGAGGCTGATTGAGGGGCTATGTGGCGTGAAGTAATGGGCTGCTTTGAGTGAGAGAGAGTCAATGGGCGTGGAGTGTGCTTTGATTGCTTGGCTTGTGGCAGAGGGTTTTTGAAGTGCTTTTTGCGTGAATGAGCTAGGTTATTTTCTTTGTGTTTTCGTGAGAATGAGCCATGGGTTTCAAGGTTGGGTTTAGGCTTCTTTTTATAGGCAATGGTTGGGGTTTACCTTATGTGAATAGGGAAAGAATATTGTGTAATTATGGGGGGATATTTTAATTCGTGTGCTATAAGGAAAAATCTATTTAATTAGAGATGTGATTTAGTTTGATTTGATTTGATCTCTTTTAATTAGGAATATGATTTAATTTGATTTGATTTGATCTATTTTAATTAGGAATATGATTTAATTTGATTTGATTTGATTTCTTTAATTTGGGAAGGTGATTGATGAGATTTGATTTGAATCTTTTAATTTGGGAAGGTGATTTGTCTTGATTTTAGCATGTGTTTAATGTGTGATTTTGTTATTTTGGAAGCTTTGGGCGTGGGGTTTGGTCTATTTGGGCGTGAATGGTTTGTTTTGGTGGGCTTGGTGTATGGTTTAGGTGATGTATGGGCTTGGTGTGTGACTTGCGGGGGTTTTGGGCCAATGATAGGTTTTAAAACAGAGGCTTACCGAGCAAACCCGAAGCTAAGCAAACGAATTAAATCCAACAAGGTGTCAATTTCTGACTCGTCCCTTTCGACGTCCGTTTCCCGCGACTTCCATAACTTAAAGAGGTAGTGTCTCAATGTGAGACTCATCATCGGGACTTATAACGAGGGTTCTCGCATGGATCATGTGGCCAACATGGCAGTGCCCCGTGCAGGAGGGGCAGGAAGCAATGAGAACATTAGGCATGAGGAGCCTCCGAACATGATGAGTGATGAGATCCCTACTTTTGATGATGACATGGCTGAATATGCTGCGGGAAGGGTAGCCGGGTCTCAGGCCGAGTTGCAGAAACTCATGGATCAGGTAGAGTCTATTACCCGCAAGATGAGGGGTAAGCATGAAGATTTGTTAGACTACGATGCAATGACTTTTGAGGACCAGCTGCCCTCTCAGTTTAAGATGCCCGACATAGCCAAGTTCAACGGGAATGGGGATCCGAGGGTCAATCTCCGATAATATGTTTTTGTAATGAGTTCGGTGGGTTTGTCGAAGCGTCAGGTTCAGAAGATGTTTGGGATGTCGCTTGAAGGGGCACCCATGGTATGGTATCATGGCCTGGAGAGAAAGGTCAAAGATGATTGGAGGGCATTAACAGAAGTCTTTCTGAAATAGTATGTCACTGATTTAGAGATCAACTTGTCGCTTCGCGACTTGGAAAATACCAAACAGAAGCTGGATGAGAGCTTCAAGGATTATGTGGATTGCTAGAGGAGCCAACTTTTGAAGATGCAGACTCGGCCCTCGGAGAATGACCAGATCAAGATGATCATCAAGGGTACTAAGCCCTCTATTTACGACAAGCTGAGGAGGATGACCTCTATGATTGGCGACTTTCGACAGTTGAAGGAGATTCTTATGGACGTTGAGAAAGAAGAAGCTGAGAATAGGAAGTTCTATGGCCAGAATAAGAGGACTATCAGGGGGCCTTCTGAGACCAAGCCTGCTACTGCTGAGGTCGCTGCTGTAAAAAATAGGCGATTCTCCAACCTTGTTAAGCCTCTGTCAAAGGTGCTTGAGAAGTTGAAAGGACAATGACTCCTGAAACCTTTACAACCTAGACCAATTCCCAACCCTGTGCCACACTACTTCGACTTAAACCAATATTTCCACTTCCACCAGCAAAAAAGCCACGAAACTGACAACTGCACCCGCCTTAGGTATGAGATCCAAAACCTCATTGACGCCCATAAAATACCCGATCCAGAAAAAGAACAACCCAACACACACAGAAACCCCATACCTAACTATCACTATGTTCCATCACCCACCTACATGATCAACTCCGGCCTACCCGAAACCTTTGCGCTCCAAACTCTCAACCACCAGGCTTCTTGCATTGGGATAGAGGATAACAGCAGTGAAGAACCATATGCTGAGGAGGAAGGAAATGCCGCAGATGTTTATTTCCCTGATTTATTTGATTGCAATCCTGCATTTTTAATAATAAAGACATTGATTTTGCCTACTTGTTCGAGTGTTTGTCCTTAATAGTTAAGCATTAGTCCGATGATGAAATTGTTTTCTTTAGGGTGAAACCTTAGAAACGATAAGTGCGAGATGTGCTTGTAGGCACTGCATTTTGCATGTAAGTCCCTATGATGAGTCTCATTTGGAGACACTACCTTTTAAGTCACGGAAGTCGCGAGAAACGAATGTCGGAAGGGAAAATTCAGAATAAGCATGTCATCGGATTCAATTCACATGTTCACTGCTTTCGTTCGTGCTACATTCGTAAACACGTTTGAACGTCAAGCGAATTGCGGGCGTTCGTGTAACATTCGAATCGGCGTTCGAATGGTGTCGGTACTTCTGGTTTTGCTGCTAGCCTCACGCCCAAGCCTAATTAGCCCACCAAAACCCACCCAAAAATGATTAAAACATTTAAAACATGTCACAAATTAAAATAATATCCTTCCTAAATTAAATAAATCACATCCCAATCTAAATAATTCACATACCTAAATAAACAAATTAATATATCACATTCCCAATCTAGCCAAATCATGTCCCCAATTAAATATATTTTTTCTTTGTGTGACACTAATTAAATGGTATCCCTTTTATTACACAAATCTCATTCCTGTTCAAACCTTAGAAACCCTAGCCTTTGCCTATAAAAATAAGCCTAATCCAACCCTCACCTCTCCTAACTCATTCACACAAAAAGTTCCTAGCATTGACGCATAACACAAGCCATAAGCAACAAAGAAATTTCTCTTCTCCTCATTCACTCTCAAGAACCGAATACACATCCCCCTAAATACCATCCATCACCGAAAATCACCCTTAAAATAACCCCTACATCCACCGAAAAATAGAAGCCCAAATACCTTAAAATAGTAGCCTAAATCGCCAAAAGCAGTGAACAAAAACTGCACTTTAAAACCCTTAAGATTACTGCACAAAACAGTAGCCCTTAATCCCTATAGAAACCACAAAACAGCCCCCCTAATAAAAAAATAGTGACTAAAATAAAAAAGCAAAAACAACAGCGAAACGGAGTAAAGACAGCGGTCCAAACAATGAAACAGCGAAAGGAAACAGTGGACCAGTGAACCGGAAGAGTGGCGGAGCGTTAACCCTTCCGACGATCGTGTACCGTACGTCCGAGAGGTGATTTGAAAGGTTAGACCTGAGGGCACTTCTATTATTCATTTTTATTCATCTCTTAATTGTTTTATTTTTTTTCCTCGCATGAGAGTCGCTTGTGGATGTGTGTTGTGACCCTTGAATGAATGGGAAATGTGTCATCTCTTACGGTATATAGGATGGAAACCCAGACGTAAATTCCGTAGCCGAATCCAAATAGACGGTAGTGCGGTCTGTACTTGGGACACAACTCCACGTACCACTTGAGAAAACGGCACATATCTCACTTCATTCTATCTTGATTGTTTATTATCCGCATTTTATATTTCGCCATTTACTTTCTGTATGCTATTTGTTTGTGAATTGATGATATAATGCGCATGGGCTTAGTATGTTGGTCTAAAGGTTCTCTATTTGAGGGAAGAAAAGTCCAAAAGGCTACCTTTACGACAATACTTTGCCGCGCCGGACCAAGTGTGTTGGATTGAACGTAATATATGTTCAATCGAGTATACGAAGTCCTACATTGTTGTCTTTATTTTATATGCACGGTAACATAATGCGCATGGGCTAACTAGGGTAGATTAAAGGTCCTATATTCGAGGGAAATGCCTGAAGGCTACCTTTACCACGATGTTTTGCCGTGCCTTTTATTATGTCAATTACCCTTTGCATATCGTTGCTTTATTTACGCATGCATTACATTCTTGCGCGTATGGGCTAAATAGGGTGGATTAAAGGTCCTCTATTCGAGGGAAATGCCTGAAGGCTACCTTTACCACGATGTTTTACCGCGCCTTTATTATGTCATTTACCATTTGCATATCGTTGCTTTATTTACGCATGCATTGCATTCTTGCGCGTATGGGCTAACTAGGGTGGATTCAAGGTCCTCTATTCGAGGGAAAATGCCTAAAGGCTACCTTTACCATGATGTTTTGCCGCGTCTTTTATTATGTCATTTACCCTTTGCATATCGTTGCTTTATTTACGTAAAGGTCCTCTATTCGAGGGAAAATGCCTAAAGACTACCTTTACCAGGATGTTTTGTTGTGCCGGACGAGGTACACCCGATTGAATGGGAATGAGTTCAATCGGGCACACGGGGTCCTACATTGTGGATTTGCTTATCTATGTATGTGTTGTGTTGTCTATCATGCATCAGGTCTGGTCCCGTTCGAACGCGTTCTCAAACGCTATATGAACCCGAACCTTCTATTTACCATTCGAACGCTTTTACTAACGCTACTCGAACGCACACGTATTTCCTTCGTTTTATCATGCATCAGGTCTGGTCCCGTTCCAACGCATTCTCAAACGCTATACGAACGTGAACCTTCTGTTTACCGTTCGAACGCGTTTAGGAACGCTACTCGAACGGACATGCATTTTGTTTCATCAGGTCTTGTCCCGTTCGAATGCGTTATCAAACGCTACACGAATGAGAACCTTCTGTTTACCGTTCGAACGCGTTTTCGAACGCTACACGAACGCGCATACACTGAACTGATCCCTTTTCATCCCACTTCATGCATAATCGCTTCTTGGGTGGTTTCTTTTGTATCATGTAATTAATCATATCATTCCATTATTGATACTTTCACTGTTATCACCTATTTGTATCCCTGCATTTATCTATTTGATGTGTTCATGAGATGGTGTTCAAGCATGATTAGGTTCGTTAGGATGTTACTTGTTTCTCAAGCATGATTTAGCCATTAGTATGTTGTTCCTATATGCATGATCTTATTATCTCCTTTCCCAATAGGTGTTTCTTTATGTTTATGCTTAGGTTGTTATTTATCTTTCGTGTTTGATGATTCAACATGTTCATGAGATTGTTGTATGATATCGTATGTTTGCCGTTATGATGATTTATTTTATACATGCGAACTTAGGAGTAGAATACTCTTGGAAATATGTTGCGTAGATTCGATTAAATTATTGCACAAATCATATCATTACAAGTGGCATAAGTAAGGGACCATTCCGAACCCAACGGTTTGAGGTCTTCCCTTGCGAGGGGTGAGTGCGGCCTTAAATCATTTTCCCGGTTCACGTCGGGTGGCGACTCCATGTTATTTCTCCGGTTTAGTCCCCCGTGGGCTACTCCGTACTCCCAACCGGGCCGCGAGCCCGAAACAGCGTCGTCCAACATCTGTGTCCTACAGTCTGGAGACTCCACTGGGGATATAGAATTGGCCCCGAAATAATGTCTTGTAGTGATTATGATTTGTTCTTTAATTAACCGTGTTTACCGTGGGTTGAAAGAGGTTTAATCAAAGGCACTTTTAAGGCTAGGTAATGGTTTGGTGTCTTCCCTCATTCACTACCTTTCTATAAGGAAAAGCTGCGAATGCACCTAGATAATCATGTACTTGTAGTCTACCGTGATGGACTAATTTGGAGGACTCGTTGTTTATTCCTGTCACCAAGCGATAAGAGCCTAAGAGGCTTGGGTTTTTAAGAGAGTTCGCTCCGCCCTCCCTCTGGGGAATCTACAACGGGAAATCCATTTGACAGTCAGTCACACACCATAACTTGTTGGCACGTACCGTAAGGTATAAAAAAATGTGCGCTCACTTGGTCGCTCGAACCCTTGAGTGGGGAGACCTAGTTGTGGGTAACCCTTCGCCAGCTAGAGTCTTTGTCTATACTCCTGCAAACCCACACGTAGACCGGAGTTGTATGACCTATAGCAACTATTTCCTTGTGCTTGTGGACCATCCTCATTTGGATGCAGTTGGACTTCTTGTCAGAAATACGAACTTGTTGGGCCATTTAAATTAGGACGAGTTCGTATCTTATGACAATTGGGCCAAAAGATTTTGAAATGTCGATGGGCCGCTCTGTAGAAATTATTACTTTATGTTTGAATTATCTCTGTATGCTTGTATTTGTGGACCATCCTCATTCGGATGCAGTTGGACTTCTTGTCAGAAATGCGAACTTGTTGGACCATTTAAACTGGGACGAGTTCGTATACTATGAGAATTGGGCCAAAAGTTTCTATAATACCGATGGGCCATCCTGTGTTTGGGCCCCTTATCATTTGAAGTTGTTTAACCATGTTGTCGCAAAGGTGTAAACATGTTGGGCCTTTTCAACTGGGACAAGTTTGCACCTTGCAATAATATGATTAAAGCTTTAAAATGACAATGGGCCGAATTATATGTTCCATACATCGCACGTATCTCATGCATACACACATCATGTTAACTCTCTTGTGTCTTAAGAGCCATCATAGATATCCGTTGGGTTAGGGAAAATGGAAGAGTTGTTAAAAGGCCGATAGCAAACATGAGTGAATCAGAGAATGAAATATCCCGTATGGATCAGTTTGAGAACAGTCTCACCAAGATTACTGAACAGTTACAAGCCTTGATTGCTGCTGTGGTTAATATGGTTGTGCCCCGTGCTGGGGGAAATTCTAAGAATGTGAGGCGTGAGGAGCCTCCGAATGGGTGGGGGATGATATCCCCACTTTTGATGATGACATGGCAGAATGTGCGACATGAAGAATGATTGGGTCTCAGGCAGAATTTCAGAAGCTTCGGGATCAGGTAGAAACGGTTACCCGTAAAATGAGGGGTAAACATGAAGAGTTGTTAGATTATGAAGCAATGACTTTTGAAGAACAGCTGCCAGCTCAGTTCAAGATGCCTGATATGACCAAGTTCAATGGGAATGGGGACCCGATGGTTCATCTTCGACAATATATTTCAGTTATGAGTTCAGTGGGCTTGTCACATCGCCAAGTGCAGAAAATGTTTGGAATGTCACTTGAGGGGGCGCCGATAGTATGGTATCATAGCCTGGAAAGAAAGGTTAAAGAAGACTGGAGGGAACTGGCTGAAGCTTATCTGAAGCAATATGTTACAGATTTAGAAATTGATTTGTCACTCCGTGATTTGGAGAACACTAAGCAGAAGCCGGAAGAAAGCTTCAAGGAGTATGTAGACCGCTGGAGAAGCCAGCTTCTGAATATGCAGACTCGGCCCTCAGAGAATGACCAGATTAAGATGATTATCAAGGGTACTAACCCTCGATTAATGGCAAGTTGAGGAGGATGACCTCCATGATTACTGATTTTTGACAGTTGAGGGAAATTGTCATGGATATTGAAGAAGAAGAGGCAGAGAATAAGAAGTTCTATGGCCTGAACATGAGGCCCATTGGGGGAACATCAAGTACCAAGCCTGTTTCTGCTGAGATTGCTGCTATCCGGAACCGGCGTTTCTCCGACCTGGGTAGACCCTTGTCTAAGGTATTGGAGAAATTAAAGAGACAGGGACTTCTGAAACCCTTAGAAACCAAACCACTTCCACACCCACCGCCACCGCATCTCAACCTGAACCACTATTTCCATTTCCACCAACAAAAGGGCCATGACACTGACAATTGTGCCCGCCTCCGCCATGAAATCCAGGACCTTATAGACTCCAAAAAGATACCCGACCCAGAAACAGAACAGCCTAACACACACAAAAACCCCATGCCAAATTAAAACTCTGTCCCACCACCTACCTATATGATAAACTCTGGCCTACCCGAAAGCCTTGTCCTCAAATCCTTTGACCACCAAGCCTTTTTCCTGGGAATTTGGGATAGCAACAGCGAAGATGAAACCGAACAAAGGAAGAATTTCCGGGTAGACTTTTCCAGTAGTGATGAAGAGGAGGTAAGAGGAATGACACGCAATGGGTCTTTCTACAGTGATACAGCTGAGAGGGGTAAAAAAGTGTTGACAGAAGGGAGAGAAGTGGCTGAGAATACAGAAAATGCTGAGGGAGATGGAGTGCTGCAACAGTTGAAAAAGATGCGGGCACATGTCAGCATCTGGGAATTGTTGTGTTCATCACAGGAGCACAGACGTGCTATGGTTGAGGCCTTGAGCAAGATAGTAGTGCCGGAGGATGCTAACCCCATAATGTTTGTTGGATCAGTGCAAAAGGAAGCTTTACAGATAACCTTTTCTGAGGAGGAACTTTCCCTTATTCATCAGAGCTGAAGTAAGGGGGTAAGAAGACCTCTTGTGTGATGGTAGATGATGGCTCATCCATCAATGTGTGCCCACTGAAGATTTTAGCAAAGCTGGATATGAAGGCAGCAGATCTGGATCCCTCCAGTATGACTATTAAAGCTTATGATGATAGTAAGAGGGGAGTTGAGGGTATTTTTACAGCAATGGCCAAAGTTGGCCCAATTGAAGATGAGGTTGGATTCACAGTGCTGGACATCTCGGTCACTTTTGATTTGTTATTGGGAGGCCTTGGTTTCATAAACTTGGGGGCGTGCCCTCCACTATGCATCAGGTTGTTAAGTTCCCTTACGGGGGAGAGATTGTCACCATTCGAGCTGAGGTAGATAATGATGTGGCCGCTTTGGAAATACAACCTTTCGCGAGGTTCCAGGTATCAGAAACTTTTAAGGAGTGGGTGGATCCTAGGGTGGCTAGGATCATGGAAAAGATGAAGTTCGAGCCGGGCAAAGGTTCAACATTGCCTAACTTTAAAGGTCAGACTACTCGAAGGGGTTTGGGGTACAAGTCTGATGAGGAAAAGCCGAGGGCTAAAAAGAAGGGGTCGAAATTTATGGAATTCTTTGTAAAGGCTTCAGGGTATGAAGCTGAGCCCGAACCGATAGAAGTTAACAGGATTGTGGTGCCCGGATTTGAGATCTTCCAAGATATGTTGGGTGAGAAGCCGCTGGCGGAAGAAGTTGTGAAAGAATAAGATAAGTGGGAAGAAGAGTTCATGAAATTGGAGAGCCTGACTGTCGGGGAGGATGAAGAAACTGAGAAAAACCCGGTTGCGGATGATGAAGTGTCTGTGGATGACGAAGACATTTATCTTCCTGATTTATTTGAGTGTACTTCTGCATTTACTAGCAATAAAGACAACAATTTTGCTTACTTGTCTGAGTCTCTTCCTTTCAATTTGTATGAATTGAGTATATTTGATATCAGCTCAACCAAAACGAATGCATTTAACTTGGGTACGCCTGAAAGTCCCAAGAGAATCCTAATTGCAAGTGAGGTTACCTCTGAGGAACGGGAGAAATTAGAAGAAATATTGGTCAGATATGCCAAAGTCTTTGCTTGGTCCTACGAGGACAAGCCTGGGGTAGACAGAAGCATCGCCCAGCATACAATACCGACTTATCCGAATATGAGGCCAGTGAAACAGAAACTCCGACGGATGAGACCAGACTGGGCTGAGAAAGTTAGAGAAGAAATCAAGAAACAGACAGATGTGGGGTTCCTGGAAGTAGTAAAGTATCCTGAATGGTTGGCAAATATTGTGCCAGTGCCAAAGAAAGACGGGAAAGTTAGAATGTGTGTGGATTACAGAGATCTTAACAAGGCTCGTCTGAAAGATGATTTTCCTTTACCTCATATTGATGTGCTAGTTGACAGTGCAGCTTTATCTGCCATGTATTCATTTGTAGATGGGTTTTCAGGGTACAATCAGGTTCTCATGGCTGAAGAAGACAAGCACAAGACTGCTTTTGTCACCAAGTGGGGTACATATTGTTACAAGGTAATGCCATTTGGGCTCAAGAATGTAGGAGCTACTTATCAGCGGATGGCCACTACGCTATTCTATGATTTGATGCATAAAGAGATTGAAGTGTATGTGGATGATATGATGGTAAAATCAGAGACAAGAATTGGGCATATAGAAGCATTAGAGAAGTTCCTTAAGAGAGTTGACAAATACAACTTGCGGCTAAATCCCAAGAAATGTGTGTTTGGGGTAACATCAGGAAAATTGCTGGGATATACAGTTGGAATGGGAGGAATAGAGGTAGACTCTGATAATATCAAAGAAATTACTGAGATGCCTGCACTAAAGACAAAGAAGGAAGTCAGAGCATTTCTCGGGAAAATTCAGTATATCAGTCGGTTCATTGCCAAGTTGACATCAGTATGTGAGCCTATCTTTAAACTGCTAAGAAAAGACCAGCCCGTGAAATGGAATGAGCAATGTCAAGCAGCCTTCGACAAGATCAGAGAATACTTGGTAAAACCTCATGTATTGAAACCTCCGAGACCGGGCATACCCTTGATATTGTATTAGGCCATAGAATCAGAAGCACTGGGGGCAATGATGGTACAGGCAGATGAAACCGGGGTAGAGTATGCAGTCTACTATCTCAGTAAGAAAATGCTTCCGTATGAAGCCCGCTATCAAGAAGTAGAGAAGATCCGTTTGGCAGTAGTATGGGCATCCAGAAAATTGTGGCATTACTTCCCAATCTTACAAGATCCAGGTAGTGGCAAATGAGAATCCTTTGAAATATCTACATTCAGTGCCTTCGTTAGTGGGGAAGTTGGGTAGATGGTTAGTATTGCTGACTTAGTTTGACATTGAGTATCTCACCTCCAAGGTAATCAAAGGGCGAGCAGTGGCAGAGTTCTTGACATTACAACCTATTGAAGGGGATCAATATAAGTTTGAATTCCCAGATGAAGAGATCCAAGCAATAACGGTTCAGGGATGGAAGATGTATTTTGACGGAGCAATGAATTATAAAGAAGCCAGAATTGGGATTGTGATAATGTCCCCCGAAGGGGAAACCTTGCCTATAGCCAAGAGGTTGACATTTGGGGTAACCAACAACATGGCCGAGTATGAAGCATGTGCTTTTGGATTGACTGCACTGATAGCCTTGAAAGCTGAGAGCGTGGAGGTCTACGGAGATTCGATGTTGGTAATCCGACAGATTCAGTGAGAATGGGAATTGAAGGAAGAACGGTTGAAACCTTATCTTTTTCACCTCAGAAAGTTGGCACAATCTATCCCCGATTGTAAGTTTCAGCACTTTCCGCGGGAAGAGAATCAGATGGCAGACACATTAGCTACATTTACAGCGACTTAGGAAAATCCAGAGAAGTTAGTAATGAGACCATTGATACTGACAACAGCAAGCAAACCGATCTATGAGACAGAAAGAGTTTTGGAAGTAGAGATCGACGATGGTAAACCTTGGTATTATGACATTCAGAGGTATCTGGAACACAGAGAGTTCTCAGAAGGAGCAAGTAGAAAAGACAGAATAGCCATTCAGAAGTTGGCTTCTCAATATATGATTTTAAAAGGATAATTGTACAAGAGACAAGTAAATGGCATTCGGTTGAAGTGTTTGAGAAAAGAAGAGGCTCAGAAGACAATGGAAGAAATACTTGCCAGGGTATGTGGACCGCATATGAATGGGTTGAATTTATCTCGCAAGATTGATAGACAGGGTTTCTACTGGTTGACCATGGAGACAGACTATGCAAAGCTGGTAAAACATTGTCATGATTGTCAAGCACACAGTAATTTGAATCATCTGCCGCACACAGAGTTGCATTGGCTATCAGAGCCATGGCCTTTCTCAGCATGGGGAATTGATATGATCGGAGAGATTCGACCGAATGCATCGAATGGGCATCGCTTCATAGTATTGGCAGTGGACTACTTCTCAAAATGGGTGGAAGCCGAGTCATTTTGTAACGTCACAGTAAAGCAGATGGCGAAGTTCATAGTTCGGAACATCGTATGTCAGTATGGGATGCCGCATCATGTAGTGACAGATAACAGAGTTCAGTTTCAAGGGGAAACGAAGGCAATGCTACAGAGAGATATGGGATTGGACATCACAAGTCATCACCTTACCGGCCGCAGGCAAATGGGGCAGTTGAGGCAGCCAATAAGACAGTAAAGAAGATATTAGCCAAGATGACAGAGAACTGCAAAGATTGGGCTAGCAAGCTACCGTATGCCCTGTGGGGGTACAGAACAATAGTAAGAACAGCAACATGAGCCACGCCTTACTCTTTGGTCTATGGAATGGAAGTAGTACTGCCAGTAGAAGTTGAGATACAGTCTATGCGGGTATTAGCAGAAGTAAAGTTGCCTGAACAAGAATGGGCCGCACAGAGATATGAACAGTTAGCATTACTGGATGAAAAGAGGCTGAAGCCCTTGCATCATATGCAGATATATCATAAGAGACTAGCCCGAGCATTCAACAAGAAGGTGCATCCTACTAAGATCAGAAAAGGTGATTTGGTACTTAAGCAGTCGAGGCCGTCGATGACAGACCCAAAAGGAAAGTTCATGCCTAACTGGGAAGGACCTTACATAGTGCAGAAAGTAATGGGAAATGGGGAAGTGAGACTGTCAGATTTGGAAGGGAACGAGTTCACCGAGCCGATCAACGTGGATAGATTGAAGCAGTATTTTTCCTGAGGGAAAGAAGACCGAGAAGTCACCAACGGAATTGACTGGAGACCTAACCCAATGGGATAGGAAACTCATTCATGCATGCATGCATACACGTAACATATTTGCATTCTTTTTATGTTTGTTCTGTTTTGTAATAACATGTTTCAAAGAAGAAAAAGAGAAAGCGGCAAAAGCAAGCCAACTAGAAGCAGCAACAGTACAGTGTCATCAGTTTCAGGAAGGAATCAGTATCAGTTTGGGGGCGAGGCCCACATCAACATCGGTTTGGGGGCGAGGCCCACACCAACACCAGTTTGGGGGCGAGGCCCATGTCAGCATCAGTTGGGGGATGAGTCCCAGGGTCGAGGCCCACATCCTCATCAGTTTGGGGGCGAGGCCCACATCAAACATCAGTTTGGGGGCGAGGCCCATGTCAACATCAGTTTTTGGGATGAGTCCCGGGGTTGAGGCCCACGTCAGTATCAGCATCAACATCAGTTTTGGGGATGAGTCCCAGGGTCTTGACCCACATCATCATCAGTTTTGGGGATGAGTCCCAGGATCGTGACCCACATCATAAGCAGTTTTGGGGATGAGTCCCAGGGTCGTGACCCACACCCACATTATCAGCAGTTTTGGGGATGAGTCCCAGGGTCGTGACCCACATCAGTATCATCAACAGTTTTGGGGATGAGTCCTAGGGTCGTGACTTACATCAGTATTGTCAGCGGTATTGGGATGCGTCCCAAGGTCGAGGTCCCTGTTGTCGGTTACAGTTATCGAGATGCGTCCCAGGGTCGTTGGCCCCCTACATCATCAGTTTTGGGGATGACTCCCAGGGTTGTGACCCACATCAGTATTGTCAGCGGTATTGGGATGCGTCCTAGGGTCGAGGCCCCCGTTGTCAGTTGCAGTTATCGGGATGCGTCCCAGGGTCGTTGGCCCCCTACATCATCAGTTTTGGGGATGCATCCCAGGATCGAGGTCCACTGCATCATCAACTCAGCTCGAGGAAGCAGGCAAGTCAGGTGGCAGCTGCGAGCCAGGTAAGTAAAAATGCATTGCACGACTTTGATAGGATTGTCATTGTCACACACTGCACAAGTCCCATCAAAGTGGGGGCGACTGTAGGCACTGCATTTTGCATGTAAGTCCCTATGATGAGTCTCATTTGGAGACACTACCTTTTAGCTCACGGAAGTCGCGGGAAACGAATGTCTGAAGGGAAAATTCATAATAAGTATGTCATCAGATTCAATTCACATGTTCACTGCTTTCGTTCGTGCTACGTTCGTAAACACGTCGAACGTCGAGCAGATTTTGGTCATTCGTGTAGCGTTCGAATCGGCGTTCGAACGGTGTCGGTACTTCTGGTTTTGCTGCTAGTCTCACGCCCAAGCCAAATTAGCCCACCAAAACCCACCCAAAAATGATTAAAACATTTAAAAGATGTCATAAATTAAAATAATATCCTTCCTAAATTAAATAAATCACATCCCAATCTAAATAATTCACATACCTAAATAAACAAATTAAATATATCACATTCCCAATCTAGCCAAATCATGTCCCCAATTAAATATATTTTTTCCTTGTGTGACACTAATTAAATGATATCCCTTTTATTACACAAATCTCATTCCTGTTCAAACCTTAGAAACCCTAGCCTTTGCCTATAAAAGAAGCCTAATCCAACCCTCACCTCTCCTAGCTCATTCACACAAAAAGTTCCTAGCATTGACGCATAACACAAGCCATAAGCAACAAAGAAATTTCTCTTCTCCTCCTTCACTCTCAAGAACCGAATACACATCCCCCTAAATACCATCCATCACCGAAAATCACCCTTAAAATAACCCCAACATCCACCGAAAAATAGCAGCCCAAATACCTTAAAACAGTAGCCTAAATCACCAAAAACAGTGAACAAAAACTGCACTTTAAAACCCTTAAGATTAATGCACAAAACAGCAGCCCCTAATCCCTCCAAAAACCACAAAATAGCCCCCATAATCAATAAAAACAGTGACTAAAATAAAAAAGTAAAAACAGCAGTGAAACGGAGTAAAGACAGCGGTCCAAACAATGAAACAGCGAAAGGAAGCAGTGGACCAGTGAACCGGAAGAGTGGCGGAGCGTTAACCCTTCTGACGATCGTGTACCGTACGTCCGAGAGGCGATTTGAAAGGTTAGAGCTGAGGGCACTTCTATTATTCATTTTTATTCATCTCTTAATTTTTTATTTATTTTCCTCGCATGAGAGTCGCTTGTGGATGTGTGTTCTGACCCTTGAATGAATGGGAAATGTGTCGTCTCTTACGGTATATAGGATGAAAACCCAGACGTAAATTCCGTAGCCGAATCCGAATGGACGGTAGTGCGGTCTGTACTTGGGACACAACTTCATGTACCACTTGAGCAAACGGCACATATCTCGCTTCATTTTATCTTGATTGTTTATTATCCACATTTTATATTTCACCATTTACTTTTTGTATGCTATTTGTTTGTGAATTGATAATATAATGCACATGGGCTTAGTATGTTGGTCTAAAGGTTCTCTATTTGAGGGAAGAAAAGTCCAAAAGGCTACCTTTACGACAATACTTTGCCGCGTCGGACCAAGTGTGTTGGATTGAACGTAAGATATATTCAATCGAGTATACGAAGTCCTACATTGTTGTCTTTATTTTATATGCACGGTAACATAATGCGCATGGGCTAACTAGGGTGGATTAAAGGTCCTCTATTCGAGGGAAATGCCTGAAGGCTACCCTTACCATGATGTTTTACCGCGCCTTTTATTATGTCATTTACCCTTTGCATATCGTTGCTTTATTTACTCATGCATTGCATTCTTGCGCGCATGGGCTAACTAGGGTGGATTAAAGGTCCTCTATTCGAGGGAAATTCCTGAAGGCTACCTTTACCACGGTGTTTTGCCGCGCCTTTTATTATGTCATTTACCCTTTGCATATCGTTGCTTTATTTAACCATGCATTGCATTCTTACGCGCATGGGCTAACTAGGGTGGATTCAAGGTCCTCTATTCGAGGGAAAATGCCTAAAGGCTACCTTTACCACGATGTTTTGCCGCGCCTTTTATTATGTCATTTACCCTTTGCATATCGTTGCTCTATTTACGCATGCATTGCATTCTTGTGCGCATGGGCTAACTAGGGTGGATTCAAGGTCCTATATTCAAGGGAAAATGCCTAAAGGCTATCTTTACCATGATGTTTTGCTGCGCCGGACGAGGTACACCCGATTGAATGGGAATGAGTTCAATCGGGCACACGGGGTCCTACATTGTGGATTTGCTTATCTATTGTAGTAAACGCTTTCCTCGCGCAGCAGAAGCGATTAGGCACACGGATCAACCTTGAAATTTTTTTCTGCATTCCCTTCCTTAAAGCCGAATGGAACCAGCACATATACTAATGTTTTGCTTCTATTTCGGAAAAGATCTCAGCCCCGGAATGCGCCCAAAACAGTCCCCGAACAGACCCCGAACTGCAGTGAATTATTGGACTATTTTTCACCCGTTACACAACCGAACTGCACACAAACCAGTCCACTATTGGCGTGAACTGCTAGAGTATTTAAGGTCTGATTTTATCACTCAAAAAAGTCCCAACTCAGCCCCAAAATATCCCCAAAGTGTTTACCAAAATCCCGAATTAAAAACGAAATAAAACTAGCCCCAAATCAAGAGGCAAAGGTGCGGCAATGAGGTGAAACTAAACCTCACTGCCGTGACCTTGATGAAAAGAGGAAGAGGATGATTTGTTCATCACCACAAAGTCTTCCGTGTTATGTCTCGTTACCAACGGAGTGTAGTGTGGGCTACACTCACAAATCAAATCCCTAAAACAATTTTAGAGATTCAATCACACTTAGTATTTTATTATTCTTCTTATGTTCTTCAATGGAGTTTCTCAACTTTTGAGAGAATGGTAGAGAAGAAGAAGAAGGTGGCTAGGGTTCAAGAATGAGAGATATGTACAAAAGAAAATCAAATTTTCTTTTTATACTTAGGTTAATTGTTTCCAAAAACAAAACAACTAATCCCCTCCCCTTATGTTCAAAATTCGGCCATGGTAAGGATTTCATTCAATTTTTGTAACATCAAATATTTAATTACCATTATTAAAAAGATGTTATAAAATTGAATAAGCAATAAACCATATTAAAAGTCATTACTTCCAATAATAATGCAAAGGATTATTTTGTTTCCAAAACAAACAAATCCATTCCCTTATGCACTAAGGAATTCGGCCATGGCATGAATTCTTTCATTAATTTTGTAACAATAATATTTACTTTCCATAAAGCCAATATATGTTACAAATTAAATGTATGATTAATATTTTGAAAGTCATTACTTCCAAAATTAAATCAAGGGTTTCCAAAACCCATAATATAGAAATTACAATCTTAGCCTTATTAAATTATATCATATATATAATTCAATATTTTATATTTAATAATTATCATATAATTATTAATACCATACATTAACTTTTAATATATAGTTTCAAGTTTGACAAATAATATTACTAATCATATTAATAATACTTATACATATGTGAGCATATAATTGGACTATCCAATTACATTAAATCCGCTATAGTAAATTGAGCTAGCACGGGGACCAAATGGACCTACGGTTCCGAGCTCCAATAATCTCGAAATATTAATTAAGCTCTTAATTAAATATTCCGAATTATTAACTCCTGGTTATTCCACTAAAAACTCGAAGTTGTACTCTCGTTGCCGTAGATGAAATATTAAGCCGAACCAAGTCGGTGTCCACCGATATAGTCATTACATATGAATTGACCTTTCACGAGTATCTCGTAATTAGAGCCGGGTCATAATGTCTGTTATACCCCTCTATTTATTTTTACCTTAAGTTCCATTGATTCTCTAATGAACAATTTATTCATAACTATTATGAATATTAATCTTTCTATTCGTAATAGAAAGACTTGAGCGCTCAAATCGTTCAAGTACCGAATCAACCCTTAAGAAAGATACTCATCTACTTCTCGCAAGAAGGAGTGAACTCCATGTCTACGTAAAACGTTCCCAGCTACAAAATAAACTGTGCCCCCAAAGTACATAGCTATTGGTCGGGACTGCTACACCAACCTCACCTTTGTAAATCAAAGGACACAGCCTGCCATGCAGGAGTTCGTAGTACACTCAAGATTAAGATCAATCCATATATGACCATCAAGTAGATTGAAATGACTTTCTTTGCTTAACGGATATTATAAGAATGTCATTTCTATCTGGGTCCAGTCCTATATGATCGCATCATACAAGGTGTCTCCATTCTCATGTCCAGTCCTATATGATCGCATCATAAAAATAATTGTTATATTTTTAAGTTGCTTTTGTTGACTTATGAATTTTCATTAAAGGTGTAATGATAAAATTTGCAAGTTGATTAAAGTAACTTTAAATGAAACAAAATAATATCTAGATATTTTATATATCAAAATTTCGGCCAAGGCTAATTTTGGGCAAGTATATATTGTTTTGTTTCGTCTTTTAGGGTTAGATAAGTTCATTAGATACCAAATAAACATAAAAGAAGTTGAGAGAAAAGCTTGAAGGCTAAAGGAAAAAGCTTGGAAATCTTTGAGTTTTGTAAGTTTTTCTTTAAAGTTTTCAACATGAAAAATGTTTCTAACATGCTTAGCATCATTTTTTTTTGCTTTGGTATTGTCTCTCTTCTTATAGTTGTGTTTATTTTGGTTGTGAACTTTGATGAAAGATTGATGCATATTAGTAAGCTTGAAATGGTTTCAAAGCTTTACTTTTGATTTTTGGAAAATCAAGTTGCCATTCTAGAGTTGGTAAGCCACTCCTTGGTGACCTAGAATTGTTCTAGAGTTGTTTCAAAGCGGTGAGGCTAGATTGGTGAAGTATTGAATGGATTAAAGTGTTGGATTTTGTAAATTTGGTGAAATTAGACAATTTGATGAAATTGAAAAATTAGGGTTCATAACCCACTCCAAATTTTTGGCTTTTCATATATGTTATGTATTATGGTATGAATATGATGCATGTAAAATTTTAGGTTGATTGGATTTGATCTTGGCATGTTTTGAACTAAATGGACCAAATTACAATTAATTGAAAATTTTGGGTGGCTCACGGCATTAGACTAAAAATTGGGGATTTGTGTGAAATCTGATTTTGATGCATTAGATGTGTTAAAAAATATTTTAGAAATGATTTAGAATCATCCAAAATTATATTTGATAATTTTTGGGCTAAAATAATCATTTACAAAGTTTTGGGACAATTCGGTAATTACCAAGAAATTTGATCTATTGTGTAATTTTTCAGAATTTGATAATTGAATAATTAAATAAATAAGTTTATTTAATTGATCCGATCAAAATTTTGAAATCGGAAAATTTTGATTTTCCACTATTCCGCTGCGTTACCGATATTCCCCCTTAAAACCCCAACAAAATGGTATTAGAGCGAGTCTGATTCTGGACACTCCGATATGATTAGCCCTTTAAAATCTAATGCTTGTTCTTTTCTTTAATTATTGGATGCATATATTTTTTTAATTTGATTAAATAAATTAAAAGAATCTTTTATGGAATATCCCCGTTTAATAAGGTTTTAAAGTAACTGGTATTTGGAATACTTGTTTCTTGGTCCGTCTTGTCAATACGGTTTATAAATATTTTTCCGTGACTACATCCGAGACCGTGCCTCTGCTGTGAGGGTGTAGCCGATAGAGATTTATTTATGCCGGATGTATATAAGATACTAGATAAATTCAAGCGAAAGCGGAATCCTCAACGTGCCCTAGCTGTCAGGGTTACACAAGTAACTTGATTTTATCATTGACGAGTTTAACCTTGGTACGTCTCCTTGTGGGCCTGCCTTAGCAGCGACAACGAGAAACGACCAGGACCAGAAACCCAGGAGTCACTAGTGAGTGATTGATAATGAGTTGTCTACCTGTGAATATACGTAGGCGAGATCATGCCTCTGCTGTGAGTCGAAATATATTCATGGGGTCCAGTTCCCATTATGGAATTCGATTTAATTATTGAATTCTCATTTTTCCGTTGGGGATTACGGTACTACGTAAAATAGTGGGAGGCACTGCTAAGTTTAAAAATTCCTTAACTTAGGCAGTGTGTATTATTATGGAAATTGCCGCATGTTTGTTTTCCTTAATCTATATTAGATAGAATTAAACTTTTAATTCACTGCACACATATTTTGATATGTTATCTGACTTGACTCTTGGTTGCAGTTATTCTAGAATAGGTTCTAGATACTACTAGACTATGATATTATTAGATTGGTCTAAACCATCGGGAACTGTTGTTCCGATTTTCTTCAAAAATCAAGATGGTTAGTGACTTAGTTTATAAGTCATGACAGATAATCTAGATAGATATCCCTTTTAGGATATAATACTTTAGTGAGAATAGTTTCTTGTGCAGTAAGAATTGACTTGAATTGGTTCAAGTCTCGAGATTCTTGACTGACATTAAGAAAGCCCCATTAAGTATTTGTTTATCTAGTAATGACATTTCTTAGCTTTAATGACCTTTAGAGGCAATGTGTCTGACACAATTTGCTAATCAATTATTTACAATTGTTGTGAATAGTTGAATGCAAATAGTAAAGCTCAAAAAAGGAGATGTGTATAATTGTGTATAGAAAATATCGATTTTCACAATACAACAATTATAGGTATTGGATACTAGATCTCCCGTCTAGTTATTTAAAATATTAGTTAACGATTGTTTTGATATTTGATATTGGAACTTGCGACTATTGGATAGTTATTTGTTCTTAATAAACAGTTGTTATATATTTTAAATACAACTAGTAGTGTCATTGACGTAGAGATAAACATTAAGAAAAATTATTCGGTAAAGTAAATAATTTAGAACGGTGCTTTATGAGATTTTATCACTTATGCATTGAATGCTTATTCCGTATGGTAAAGGATGGTTTGATACGAGATCACACCACATATCCTTATCCATTTAATGAATATTGTATTCGGAAGGTGATTAAGATCTCGTTTAACCAATGATTGTCATTGGACCACCAGATTTATTTAACTGATACATTGGATGTATGTAGTTTAATAAATTGTAATTCCTTAAGGTAGTTTTCTTTACTTCGTAACTTAGTTTATGAATTGTCATAACTTAGTTACGTGTTTCTAAAGGAACACATATTGGACGTCTTGAAAGTATCAAGAACTTTCAATCTGTTCTGATAAAACGTAGATTGAACATTTTTGACTTGTTCAAATATATTCAATCTAAAGTTTTTACAGAACTATATCCTCAAAATTCATTACATGTCTTTGAATTTTCAAAGATATTTGATACGATCAAACATATGAATTTAAAGCAATTAGTTCTAAGTTTATTCAATGAATATGATTCTTATTCAATATAATTCTTCCACGATTCCATCTTGATGGAATTGGTCAGTGGGAGTAATTGAATCTTATATGATTTGATTCGTTTGATATTGAATGTTACTGAATTAGTTTCAATACTCTTGGGGTTATGCTCCAGTAACACTAATTCATCTCTTTAATTAATGTTCCATTATTTTCTACAGTTGCATATATGATATGTATAGGTAGAAACTTCGAATCTTGAAAAGCTTAAGATTTGAATATTTCTTTTATATAATAGTTATATAATGGAAATTACTTACACCTCGGGAGTATAAGTAAAAGTTTATCATTTATTCTATTTTATAGAATATAGTATTCTATTTGATAGAATATCTTTTCTACGATCCTAAGTAATAAAATTATTTTATTACTTGGTGTGTAACATCTGATGTTAATCATTGTAGAAAAAGACTTGACTTATTGAAGTCAATTGTGAGAATGATAAACTATAATTGGAACTACGTAATTAATAAGATAAAACAACCCTTATACATCTTCCGTACAAGTCCAATAGGACAACATAATCATTCACGAGTATTTGATACTTAATGGTTCTGTTGTTTTCTTATTGAAGAAAAATTATCCTATAACTTATAATGGAAGCGATATTTGATATCGATTCTGGAAGTTCACCATTGAACCATAGATCTAAGATTGTTCATAGCTTACTACGATCAAGTTTTGAACTTGATTACGCTTTCATTATGAATTAGTTCATGATATGTGCTAATTGTTTACGTAGTGAAAGCATTGTGAGCTTATTAAATATTTGACCTTTATAGTATGACAATGAGAAAAGTTATACTCAGCAATCTATTGTAGATTATGAGAAAACTTATCTCTAGTCACACTAATTGAACAATTAGAGATATATTGGTTAATGTTGATATTAAACTGTACATTTTAACTAAAGAATGCAAAGTGGCGTTTTTGAATGACTTATTCAGATAAGATATCGGTTGTGATTTCTTTGTTTGAAGAGTTCATTCTGGAATGGCCCTAGAGTTTGTGTTCTGTTGAGATCGCAGTTTAGTGTGCTAGCTTATAGAGCCTATTATAGACTCGGATAAGTCTTTCGGAAATCAGTGTTCTCTATTTTTGACATCAGTCAGATTGTCTGATCTTGTCAAAGTATAGAGGATACATATGTGATTGAAGGGTTAGTGAGAGCGTACAAATTACTTTCTAGTGTTATATATCCTAACAACATTATCATTATTATAGTAATCATGAGATGTTTGTGAGGTAAAATATTTACCTAAGTCTTCTTTACTCCGTGAAAGCAGTGGGAGTAGTCTCTGTTATATTCGATATAAAGTTTTATATAAGATATAAAACTAAGAGACTTTTGAGATACTCCTATTAGTCGTGCATTAGAAATTATCTAATAAAAGACACAACAAGGCTATATGTATGACAGTTAGTATAACTGTTTGACAGTTAATGTGTGTCTTGTATATAGTATTCATCTTTCGTAAAGGATTATTCATTTTTCGAAAGAGATATTGATTAGGAAGTCTAATCAATCTTATGTATCATTTGATGATGACATAATAAATACTTTATTACGTATGATCATAGATATCGATTTAATCATAATTGTTACAAGTTATTTTGATATCCTATAGACCATATAATGGATCTTGAAACATGTTCTTTGTGATATTTGAGATAATAAGAACGAGTTTCTAATTCATAGAGAATGCGATCTGCAACCATTATGGGCATATTAGTTTTGAGACTAATTATGACGTTAGACAGTCTGCGTCATAAAGAGTCACAAAAGATGCAGTGGGAGTGTCACGAAGGATTCTACTATTTAGTGGAATTAGATGCAACTTATGAAGTATTGACTTATGAAGTTGCATAGTGACCTTATAAATTAGAAGTTTTATATAGGTGTTGTGCTTGCGGTTGTCCTCATAGTATTTTGGATTTGATCCCTGAATACTTGGACAACTCAGTACCTGTAGCACAATAATGATGTAGTGTCTGATTCATATTAATATATAATTTAGATTCTACAAAATATGAAAGATACTGGCTATGGGAAATGATTGGGTTTGTTTGACAAACTCATTATGTTATAGCGGACTTACTTCTTGTTGCCTACCTCTCAAGTGCTAGGTGAGCTTTTGAGGGCTATGTGTATACGATACACATTGAGATGTATATATGATACCGTGGATTGGCACAAGAGCAAGTGGGAGAAATTGTTGGGGTTGGTGCTCAGAGCGTTAATCCGGACCGTATTTATGTCTGATTTATGAATATGAACAATCCATTTTTCCATAATATTACTTATTTATGGTTGCACCTCTTGTTTTTATATACGTATTCGATCTGATTACGATTAGATTGAAACTAAATGTTGTTTAGTGATATGTATATATTAGACAAATGCCCGATAATATATAATGCAGTACAAAGTTACAAAGCTAGATTGTAATTGACATTGGGAAGTATCACTGCTAAATGTATATTATCAAATATAGTTTCTGGTCAAGATTTACTAACACGGGTCGGTTAGTCAAATCTGTTGAGACCAGTACATGTCGTATATCGAGACTTGGTCCGATGGTTTATCCTAATGAACCATGAGTCTAGGGAGACTCGTATAGACTTGTAGGTGTTTATAGTGGATAAACACTGTACGACTCACCGAAGATTCTTAATGGATGGTACACCAACGTCAATAAGAATCTTATCGGGTTGAGTAGCATAAGTGGTCCTTCGACTTGAGACACCACTGTGGATGTATGAGACATCCTCTACAATTAGATGGCAGTCACGTCACCGATCTATTTAGATCAGACCTTCGCCTGTTCGTTGGGTGTGGATCGATCCTCATGATATCTTGTGTGTGTCAAGATAAGATCCGTCAGTTCTGTGTACAGAGCATATGTAGTCCATATGTGTTTAGCAATCTGTGGCCACATTATACTTTGGAAGTAAGTTCCAAGTGTTGGGGTTGGTGCTCAGAGCGCCAATTCCCGGTTGTATTTCTGTTAAATACTTCTGTAAAACATTATTATTATAAATAATATATACAGTTTCTATAATATAATCTATCTTTCTATATGGTAAAGACATAATGACCCTAGAATGATTAGTCATGATACAGTTGCAAAAGCGTCGCAACGGACATTGAGAAGTATCATGACGTTGTCATTCTCAGACAGTTCCTGGTCAAGGTTTACACTACTTGGTCAGTATAGTAAACCTGTTGAGACCGGTACATGTCGTATACTGGAATATATGATTCCAATGGTTTCTCAATGAACCATTAGTCTTGGAGACTAATATAGACGTGTAGGTGTTTATATCGGATAAACACTGAACGACTCACCGAAGATTCTTAATGGATGGTACACCAGCGTCAATAAGAATCTTCTTGGGTTGAGTAGCACTTGTGATTCTTAGACTTGAGATGCCGTTGTGGGCACATGAGACATCTTCTACACTTAGACGGCAGTCACGTCACCGATCTATTTAGATCAGACCTCCGCCTGTTCGTTGGGTGTAGACAGATCCTCAGGGTGTCCTATGTGTATCAAGATAGGATCCGTCAGTTCTGTGTATCAGAGCATAGGTAGTCCATATGATTAGCAATCAGATAAAACCATGGGCCCGTGGTAAAGTTTAGAAGCTAGTTCTAAACATTCTCTTAGAGATTGCTAATAGAATAGTCGACTGGATAATCCCGATAGAGATTTGACGTTTACATCTATATCTCTGGGACTTATCCGGATACCTATGACGGAGGAATTATACATTTGCCATGACCTCGACCTGTATGGTTCAGCGAGATTATCCGTGATCGTCATAATCTACAGGTGGATAGATTATGGACACGAAATTAGATTTCGTGACGGATATACCTAAATCTAGAGAGTCTCAATAATGAAACATACTCGTAGAGCACTAGAGCAACATTAATAAATAATATTGATTATTTATAAAGTCGTTTAAAGGTTAAACGCAAGATACGTGCTAAAGATACTAGATTGTCATTTACTTAATTATTGTGTATTTACATTTAATACTTGATTAATTTAAATACACATTAATTAATAGTCAAAATGAGTTATTTGACTTATTTCCTAAATGAATATATGTTTTTAATATTTAATGTAAATATTATACATATATTTAATATATTTGTATTTGATTAATTAATTAATTATTTAATTGTTAAATGATTAAATTAATTAAAATATAAATATCTTATGTTAGGATATTTGTAGTAAATGACATTAGTTGCTTTTGTTGACTTAAATAAATATCTAATAAAGTTGTTATTTAGATATTTAGGCAAGTTGACCAAATTAGCTTGAAATGAAAATGAAATTACAAGTCTTATATTTTGTATATGTGAAATTCGGCCAAGGCCTTATTGTTGCAAGTATAAATTGATTTTCATTTCACTTTACACTTAACCTAATACACTTTTACAAAAAGAAACTCCATTGAAGAAGCCAAAGGAAGTTTGTGAGAAGAAAGATAAAACATCAAAAGCTTGGATTTTTAGTAAGTTTCTTGAACTTGCTATTAGTAAGGAATTTGTTCCTTAGGTTCTAGGCTTTAATATATGATATTCTTAGGATTTTTCTTTGTTTGTTCCTTGTGTTTTTTGTTGATGGAAGTTTTGGTGAAGTGTGAAGCATGTTTGATGAAGGAAGTGGATGACTATTGTAGTAACAAACTTTCTTTTAAGGTTTTAGAAACCAAGTTGCTAATCTAGAGTTGTTGACCCACTCTTAAATGACCTAGATTTGATCTTGAGTTGTTTCATTGTGTTGAGACTTGAATTAGATGTAAGATTGATGATTGAAACAATTGATTTAATGTATATGGCCTAATTTGTCCAATTTGTGGAAATTGAAAAATTAGGGTTCATGATCAATTCCAAATTTGGGGTTTTTCATATATGTTGAGCATTTGGGTGTGTATATGATGCACATAAAGTTTCATGTTGATTGGATTTCATTTGGATGAGTTTTGAAGCATGAAATGACCAAATGGTCAAAATGGGCACCAAATGGTGCTCACGGCATTGGAGTTAGAAAATGGGGATTTTGGATGTTTTGGTGTTTTGAAAATGCTAAGTTCATCTTAGAAATTATTTAGAATCATTCAAAATTGATTAGATCAATTTCGGACTAAAATGGACAAAAATACAATGTAAGGGTAATTTGGTAATTTCACTTGAATATGATTCATTTGAAATTTTGTTTTCATAATTTGATTATTGGGCAATTAAATAAATATATTTATTTATTTAATTAATCCAAGAAAAAGTTTTGAAATCTGAAAATCGGATTTTCACCGCTTCCGCTGCGTTACCGGATTCACCCCCTGAAAACCCCTACACCAAGTGTTATTTAGAGATTGCTAATATATACGTCGACGAGATGATACCTATAGAGATTTGACGTTTACATCTATATCTATGGGATTATCCGGATACCTGTGACAGAGGGATTATACGTATGCAATGACCTCGACATGTATGATTCAGCTAGTTTATCTGTGATAGTCATAATTTACGGGTGGGTAAATTATGGACACGAAATTAGATTTTGTGATGGATATACCTGAATCTAGAGAGTCTCACTAATGAAATATACTCGTAGAGCACTAGGGAAACTTTTATTAATAATTATGATTATTTATAAATCGTTTAAATGATAAACGAAAAATACATGCGAACAGGCCGAACCGTCATTTCCTAATTAATGTGTATTTGTATTTAATATATGATATTATTAAATACACATTAATAGATTGTCAAATAAAGGTATTTGACATATATCATTAATATATGTATTTGAGATATTTAAAGTAAATATAATACATATATTTGAGATATTTGTATTTAATTAATTAATTAATTATTTAATTGTTAAATGATTAATATAATTAAAATATAAATATCTCACCAAATGATAAAGTTAGGAAATGATTATAAGTGTAAATTATTGACTTTATACTTAAAGAAAAGGTTGTCAAAATGGTTTTGATTTCTTTAGATATTTGATTAAATTGTTTAAAATGAAAATATCTATTTCCTTTTTCTTTTATAATTTTCGGCCATGACCCTATAATAAATATAATTGTTATATTTTTAAGTTGCTTTTGTTGACTTATGAATTTTCATTGAAGGTGTAATGATAAAATTTACAAGTTGATTAAAGTAACTTTAAATGAAATAAAATAATATCTAGATATTTTATATATCACAATTTCGGCCAAGGCTAATTTAGGGCAAGTATATATTGTTTTGTTTCATCTTTTAGGGTTAGAGAAGTTCATTAGATACTAAATAAATATAAAAGAAGTTGAGAGAAAAGCTTGAATGCTAAAGGAAAAAGCTTGGAAATCTTTAGGTTTTGTAAGTTTTTCTTTAAAGTTTTCAACATGAAAAATATTTCTAACATGCTTAGCATCATTTGTGTTGCTTTGGTAGTGTCTCTCTTCTTATAGTTTGTGTTTATTTTGGTTGTGAACTTTGATGAAAGATTGATGCATGTAAGTAAGCTTGAAATGGTTTCAAAGCTTTACTTTTGATTTTTGGAAAATCAAGTTGCCATTCTAGAGTTGGTAAGCCACTCCTTGTTGACCTAGAATTGTTCTAGAGTTGTTTCAAAGTGGTGAGGCTAGATTGGTGAAGTATTGAATGGATTAAAGTGTTGGATTTTGTAAATTTGGTGAAATTGGACAATTTGATGAAATTGAAAAATTAGGGTTCATAACCCACTCCAAATTTGTGGCTTTTCATATATGTGATGTATTATGGTATGAATATGATGCATGTAAAATTTTAGGTTGATTGGATTTGATCTTGGCATGTTTTGAACTAAAGGGACCAAATTGTAATTAATTGAAAATTTTGGGTGGCTCACGGCATTAGACTAAAAATTGGGGATTTGTGTGAAATCTGATTTTGATGCATTAGATTTGTTGAAAAATATTTTAGAAATGATTTAGAATCATCCAAAATTATATTTGATAATTTTTGGGCTAAAATAATCAATTTACAAAATTTTGGGGAAATTCGGTAATTACCAAGAAATTTAATCTCTTGTGTAATTTTCAGAATTTGATAATTGGATAATTAAATAAATAAGTTTATTTAATTGATCAGAGAAAAATTTTGAAATCGGAAAATTTTGATTTTCCACTATTCCCCTGCATTACCGATATTCCCCCTTAAAACCCCAACAGGTTGGACAAAGCACAATGGTTCTGAAGATGACATCCGGAACAGAGCTTACATTGAAGAATATTTTGCATGTTCCAGATATTCAGAAGAACTTGGTCTCGGGTTCTCTCCTTAGCAAGAATAGCTTTAAGCTTGTATTTGTTTCTCACAAGTTTGTATTGACCAAAAATGACGTCTATGTAGGAAAATGATACCTCACTGAGGGCCTTTTCAAATTCAATGTAATGACTGTCAATCGACATAGTGCTAGTAATAATAAAGTTACAACGTCTTCTTATATTATTGAGTCACAAAATATATGGCATGGGAGGTTAGGACATGTTAATTATGATACGATGTGTAAATTAATTAACATGGACCTTATACCTAAAATTTGCAATTGATAGCCAACATAAGTGTGAGGCATGTGTTGAAGTAAAAATGAATAGAGCATTATTTCATTCCATAGAACGAAATTCTGAACCCTTGGAACTTGTACACACTGATGTGTGTGATATGGATATTGTGCAAACAAGAGGCGGTAAAAAGTACTTTGTCACTTTTATCGATGATAGCACAAGATTATGTTATGTGTATTTGCTGAGGAGCAAAGATTAAGCTATGAGAGCTTTGTACACTAGAAACGGAATTAAAATTACGTCGCTAATTAGAAACGGAATTTCAATTCCGTAGCTAATTAGAAACAGAATATCAATTCTGTAACTAATTTTTAATTTTTATTGATAATTAGAAATGAAAATATTTCGTTTCTATTCCGTCGCTAATTTTTAAAATTTTCAATCCCCCCAAAATTTATTCCTTTCGGCGCCATATTTTTTTTTTAAAAAATAGAGACGGATTTTCCGTCGCTAAATAGAAACGGAATATATATTCCGTCGCTAATTTTTGTCAAATTTCAAAAAATTTCCGCCTTGTGAAAATTTCAAATGTCTACAAAATTTACAAATTTCCCGCTTATCTTATTTTTTCCTCTATATATACATCATAATATTTTTAACTCTCAACTCCAATACACCATCCAAATTTTCTTACTCAATTTCAGATATACCATCAAATTTTTGATACATCAACTCTCATTATCAATCTCTCATTTTTCTTATCCCCTCTTTTAAATTTCTTAAGAAACAAATGGTGGACATTTCGTAAATGGATGGTGGTGTGTCGAAGCTCGCGGTGGACATTACGGTAGCTTGTATAATGAAGATGTATATATAACAATTAAAAAATCCACTTTTTTAAAGTTATACCATTCAAAATTTTTAAAATTTTCCCTTATCTAAAATTTATAAATTTCATATCTCTACAATTTAAAATTTTTCATATCTATATATTATAAATTTCCCACCTCTCTAAATTTAAAAAAAAAAATGCATTTCTAAAATTTTAAATTTTTTCATTTTTAAAATTTTTTCATTTTTAAAATTTTAAATTTCCCGCCTCTCTAAAATTTTAAAATTTATAATTTTTTAATTTTTTTCAAAAATATTTTATAGCTACGGAAATATTCCGTCCCTAAATATTTTTAAAATTTTAAATTTCCCGCCTTTCTAAAATTTTAAAAATTTAGTTTTTAATTTTTTTCAAAAAAATTATAGAAACTGAATTTCCATCGCTAAATAGCGACGGATGGAAATTCCGTCTCTAAATAGAAACGAAATTTTCCGTGGCTATTTAGCGACAGAATAATAACCGTCACTAATTAGAGACGGAAATTATGTCTCTATATAGAGACGGAAATCATGTCGCTATATAGAGACAGAATTTCCATCCGTCGCTAATTTAGCGACGAATGGTTTATTTCCGTCGCTATTTTTTTTGCGACCAACAAAATAGAGACGAAATTTTTCTGTCGCTAATGGTCAATTAGCTACGGATTTTTCCATCGCTATTTGGCAGTTTTCTTGTAGTGAGCGTATCGCAATTAGAGTAGAGAATCATCAGAAGTCTGATGTATCTCACGAATTGCACACGACCTGATATCGCTCAAGCTGTGAACAGGCTTAGCAGATATACGAACAATCCAGGACATAACCACTAGAAAGCCATAATAAGAGTTTTGAGGTATCTGAGAGAAACTTCAAAATATGGGCTACATTATGAGAGATATCATGTTGTTCTAGCAGGATACAGCGATGCTAACTGGATATCTGATACAGTGGATTCCAAATCTACGAGTGGATTTGTTTTCACACTTGGTAATGCAGCCGTGTCATGGAAATCCTCGAGGCAAACTTGTATTGCCCGGTCTACTATGGGATCAGAGTTCATAGCATTAGAAAAAACAACGGAAGAAGCGGAATGACTTCTAAATTTCATGGAGGATATTCCTAGTTGGCCCAAACTGGTGTCAGCGATAAGCATACATTGTGATAGCCAATCGGCTATTGGGAGAGCCCAAAATACAATGTATGATGGTAAGTCTCGACACATACGTCGGAGACATAATACCATACGTCAACTACTCTCAATTGGCATAATATCTATCGATTATGTTAAGTCGAAGGAAAACCTAACGGATCTACTTACTAAAGGTTTACCTAGAGAGCAAGTTGAGAAGTCATTGAGGGGAATGGGCTTGAAGCATATAAATTAAGAATTGTCACTGTGGAAACCCAACCTAGCTGACTGGAGATCCCAAGATCTAGGTTTAAAAGGGACAACTGAAACTTTGTGCAATTCAAAACAAGCACTGAAGAGTTTTGTACTCTTTCCCATTTCGATAATGACGCCGAGTGCTATCTGTCAAGGTTAGGATAAGCTGAGGCTTTTAATGATCACTATGTATGGGTTTTTAGGGCCAGAATCCGGTAACGCAGCGGAAGCGGCGGAAGATCGTATCTTCCGATTTCAAAAAAATTTCTAGGATTAATTAAATAAACATATTTATTTAATTATCCAATAATCAAATTATGAAATAAAATTCAAATGAATCATATTCAAGTGAATTTACCGAAATGCCCTTACATTGGTATTTTGTCCATTTTAGTCCGAAATTGATCTAATCAATTTTGAATGATTCTAAATCATTTCTAAGATGAACTTAGCATGTTCAAAACATCAAAACACCAAAAGCAACCAAATCCCCAAATTTTGACTCATTTGGCCGAATGCTCCCAATGGTGGGCAATTTGTGCATTTTGTCATTTCATGCATCAAAACACATCAAGATTTAATCCAATGAACATGAAACTTTATATGCATCATATACACACACAAATACACAAGATATATGAAAATCCCCAAATTTGGAATTGGTCATGAACCCTAATTTTTCAATTTCTTCAATTGGACAAATTAGACCAAATTGGTTAAATCAATTACTTCAATCATGTTTCTTCCATCCAATCAAAGTCTCAACACAATGAAACAACTCAAGATCAAATCTAGGTCATCTAAGAGTGGGTCAACAACTCTAGATTAGCAACTTGGTTTCCAAAACCTTAAAAGAAAGCTTATAACTACAATAGTCACAATCTTCCTTCATCACACATGCTCAACACTTTCACCAAAACTTCCATCATCAAAAACACAAGGAATAAAGAAAGAAATAACCTAAGAACATCATATGTTAAAGCCTAGATCCTAAGGAACATTTTCCTTTCTAATAGCAAGTTGGAAAAACTTACTAAAATCCAAGCTTTCTTTGGTTTCTTCTTTCTTTCTCACAAGCTTTCTTTGGTTTCCATTAATGGAGTTTTCTTTTAAAGTATTAGGTTATGAAGAATGAAATGAAAAAACAATATATACTTGTATCAAAATGGCATTGGCCGAAATTCACTAAAGGAAATACAAGTTTTGTAATTTCAATTTCATTTCACTTTACATTTAATCAACTTGCATAAATATCTTAATAACACTTTATTAGATATTTAATTAAGTCAACAAATGCAACTAAGAATAATATAACTATTATATTTTAAGTGTATGGCCGAAATTATGAAGAAATAAAGGAAAAAGATATTTTTATTTTCAAACAATTTTGAACAAATATCTTAAGAAGTCAAAATCAATTTGACAACATTTTCCTTTAATGTAAAGTCAAACATTTACACTTATAATCATTTCCTAACTTTATCATTTGGTGATATATTTATATTTTAATTATATTAATCATTTAACAATTAAATAATTAAATAATTAATTAAATACAAATATATCAAATATATGTATTATATTTACTTTAAATATCTCAAATACATATATTGATGATATATGTCAAATACCTTTATTTGACTATTTATTAATGTGTATTTAATAATATCATATATTAAATACAAATACACATTAATTAGGAAATGACGGTTCGGCCCGTTCGCATGTATTTTCGTTTAACGATTAAACGATTTATAAATAATCATCATTATTCATAAATGTTGCTCTAGTGCTCTACGAGTATGTTTCATTATTGAGACTCTCTAGATTCAGGTATATCCGTCACGAAATCCAATTTCGTGTCCATAATCTATCCACCCGTAGATTATGAAGATCACGGATAATCTCGCTGAATCATACAGGTCGAGGTCATTGCATACGTATAATCCCTCCGTCACAGGTATCCAGATAATCCCAGAGATATATATGTGAACGTCAAATCTCTATAGGTATTATCTCGTCGACGTATCAATTAACAATCTTTAAATAACACTCGGAACTTACTTCCGATGTATACTGTGGCCACAGATTTAACAGACTGTTAATTATATATGGACTACCTATGCTCTGTACACAGAACTGACGGATCCTATCTTGACACACACAGGATATCCTGAGGATCGATCCACACCCAACGAACAGGCGGAGGTCTGATCTAAATAGATCGGTGACGTGACTGCCATCTAAGTGTGGAGGATGTCTCATACATCCACAGTGGTGTCTCAAGTCGAAGGACCAATATGCTACTCAACCCGAGAAGATTCTTATTGACGTTGGTGTACCATCCATTAAGAATCTTCGGTGAGCCGTTCAGTGTTTATCCACTATAAACACCTACACGTCTATACGAGTCTCCATAGACTCATGGTTCATTGGGATAAACCATCGGACCAAGTCTCGATATACGACATGTACTGGTCTCAACGGATTTGACTAACCGACCCGTGTTAGCAAATCTTGACCAGGAACTATGTTTGATAATATTCATATAGCAGTGACACTTCCCAATGTCAATGCAAACTAACTTTGTAACTGTGTACTGCATTATATATTATCGGGCCTTTGTCTAATATATACATATCACTAAACCACATTTAGTTTCAATCTAATCGTAATCAGATCGAATACGTATATAAGAACAAGAGGTGCAACCATAAATAAGTAATATTATGGAATAAGGGGATGTTCGTATTCATGAATCAGACATAAATACGGTCCGGATTGGCGCTCTAAGCACCAACCCCAACACACTATATTATGAGATGAGTCATAATGGGGGTAAGGCAGATTACCTCTTCATAGTAGATCACCTATTTCAAGTAAGAAGTGAGGCCGCTTCCATGGGATTTTACAGGCTGATTTCCCTAAAGTGCTTGATGAATCCAGGACCGTTGTTCAGGGTCAAAATGAACACAACCGTAGAATGGAAAATGGTCGAAGTAAAGCTGTGTGTTGGCAATTGTCTTGGTTTACACCAACAGCAGAACATTTCAAGACTATGGGTCACTGGTTTGCCAAGTAAATCCGATTGTCATTCACTAGGAAATGTTCAAGGTGAAAGCTTCCTATTTTGATGCAGCTTTAGTTCACGGAAACTCTCTCAAGTGTCTGCATGATTATTTGAAGAATTGTGGGGGATTGTTGGAAATTCTTCAATTAATTGGATGGAGGAGGGACATGTCCCTTGGATGGTACCGCATGAGGACATGTCCTCCAATTGTGAATAACATGCCTCTAGGCTCCAATGGGTGCTTGGGATGGGTATAACCCTTTGGAGGGTTGCACCCCAACCCAAAGGGTGCCTTTAAGGCACCCTTCCATGCCTTTATAAGGAGGGCTGCATGTTCATTCTTGGAGTCTGAAAGAAATCTGAATTCATCCTAAATAAAAGAGTCTCATATTATGGTTTTGAGTCAAGACAGAGTTTCTCCATTTCCTAGTTCAAGATCTTCTTAAGGAGTGCCCCTTGAAGAAGATGAATCCAAGTTATCCTGGGAGAACATTAGCCACAAAGCCCGTAGAGCACCGAGACGGGGCTAATAAGTTCTTAAGGACAGAGATCTATCTCGACTTGGATGCAAGTTTCGTCACTGTTACAGGTTTTTCCATTATTCTTTGTGTATTAGGGTTTTGGCATGTTAGCATAGTTTGGTTGCAGATTTGCGTTCTGATTTGTTTAAATGCTTGTTAGTTTCCGTTTAATGACACTATACGTATAACAAGTTATGCTTCAGATCTCTACTGCTCACATTTGCTACTTAGTTGCAGAAGCAAACTTCGAGTCATATTCAGATAGTGCAAGACTTTGTCTTATTGGAGCAGATCACTGGAAATGTCCTCGAAATATGCTAGTCCAGAGGCTATTCAGGTGCTCTTTATTGTTCTTTTTTGGACTCTTATTAATGCTTGTTTACAACTCTTAGAGAAAAAAATACAGATATTTTACTTTTAGTTGCTTTTTCATGGATGCTATTATAAGGTAGTAGTTCTAGACTTCTAACAATTTCCAGATCCTAGTGTGTGTATTTAATTTGGGGGATATTTTCTCAGTTATTGGAAATTATGATCGATTTCAACTTTGATTTATATTTGGTATGATTATATTCCAGTGGTTGCTACTCAGCCTCTCTCTCTTGCAACCATCATCCCCCCAAAGGTATTGTACATGCACACAACACAGCTAGATAATTCATTCTTCAGTAATTAATTTTGTAAATGATGCTTTTTAAGAAAGTCTTAAATCTTAAGGGATTAATTGAATTGTGTGTGGACAGAGGATCGAGTTATATAAATATTCAAAAGTGCTTGGAAACTCTCAGTTTTGCCTGCTGCCTTTTCAGACATATAAGCTCATATATGGATACATGCTTGCTGAAGTGGGGAAAGTTTCAATTTCTCTAAAGTATGTAACATGCATGATGAAGTTAATTCAGGTACTACCAAGCCTTGTCTAAATCACTGAAAATTGGTCAAGCTCCTGATGTAGAAACATGGAAGCAATTAGTATTATCTCTTGAAGAGAGGATTAAAAACAAAATACATATATTTTTCTGCATCCAGACACCTTTTAGTTATTTTATCATAGTCCTTATAATGAAATATGCTCACAGGGTGGATACACAACAAATCCGACTCCTGTAAAATTAGTCGGCAAATTGCTCAATTTTTTTGATAGTACTGCACATCGTGTTGTTGGGGGCCTACCACCGCCTGCACCATCACTATCTCATGGAACTGTTCAAAATAATGGACAAGATCACCAACTCAGGGGCAATATAATATCAGGTAGTTAGTCAACAATGACCATGTCATCATTAATGCCTTCTGCTTCAATGGAGCCGGCCAGTGAGTAGGCAGCTGATGGCAATCAAATGTGTTAGCGACATAGTCGCATAATGGATTTTGATGTTGCAACGGGAGTGAAGTCTTCGACGGACAAAAGCGAGACAATACAAAAAGATGTCAAAGCACATGATGGTGAAGAACGAAGAATATGAAGACTTGCATACATCAAAGATTTTATATGAAGTCTTAGCTTAAGACTCTAATTGTAATGTGAATTGTATATTCAAGTGCTTAACCTCATAGGAACATGCACATTCACTTAGATGCATTAGGTTCATGTACAAAATGCATTAAAACCTTCATATTTATATTTTTGGTACAGAGACCGGCATACCGGTCCCTTACCGGTGTCCATACCGGTGAGATGTTGAGTTTTGCACACTCACTGGAACCGGCACGGACCTTACCGGTCCCATACCGGTCACCATACCGATGAACCTATGGATTGCATGGCTACTGGAACCGACACACACCAAACCGGTCTCCATAACGGTGAGCCTAACAGCTAGTTCCTTTACTGGAACTGGCATGACTTAAACCGGTCATCATACCGGTGAACATACCGGTCAAGACCTTCACTGTGCACACATATTGAAACCGGCACGGACCATACTGGTCCTCATACCGATTAGCATACCGGTGTAACAGATAGTTTCTTAACGGTAATATAGCCGTTGATACCCGTTACTATACCAGGCCGGCATACCGGTCTCAGACAGCAAAGTTGAGGCAGTCTTTCATTTTGCTATAAATTGAGCCCCAATTCATTTTTGTTTGGTTAGAGAACCTTCATACATATTCTACCAAGGCAAAACAAAAGTGTTACAAACCTTCATATTCATAAACACTCATTCATCAAGCTCACACACACTACACCTTCTTATACACTTGTAGTGAGCTTAGATCACTTGGGTAATCAACTCACACAATCTTCTTTATCATTGTGAGTGCCCAAGTGTGTTTTACAATTTCTTATACAAAAACACTTGCGGTTGTGAAATCCCATCGTTTGGGTAAATTGTAAAGGTTTGTGAGTGCGCCTACGTAGAAAACTCATTGTAAAGGTTTGGAGTGCACCTTGCGTAAAACTTTTGGTTGCAAGTGAGCCACAGAAACTCGTTATTAGTGAAAAGCTTCAAGCGCGGCTTGGGGGAGTGGACGTAGGCATTGTTGGTCGAACCACTATAAATCTCGGTGTCGTTTTTCTCTATCCCTTAACTATTTACATATTGCAAGTTTGATTTATTTATATGCTTATATATTAGAAACTTGCATATAAGTTATTTATTGTAATAGAGAAAATTGACTTAAGGCTTAATCGGCAAATATACTTAAAATCGGCAAAAGTTTTAATTCCGCATATTTTACCCGTAACATAATTCACCCCCTCTTGAATATAGTATTTGTTTGTCACTATTGCTTGTAGGTAATTTCAGAATGATAATTTCTAATAGAAGTGTCTCAGAGCCGGACTTTGGTAGAGCTCCAAGACAGGTGCTTAACTTCCATAAAATACCTAACGTTATATTTATTTTTAACTTTTTGATGTGCATGCACATAAGGATGATCCAGCACACGAGGCTTCCCACACTGTTGGCTCCAGGGAGGATTCAAGTATACACAACCTTACCCTTACTTTTTTTTACAAAGAGGTTGTTTTCATGACTCGACGTGCATGCGATTATGTGTAATGTTTTATGAGTTCTGTTTGACATCCGGTAGCATCAGGTTGACTCGTCAATGGAAGCAATCTCATCTAGTGCAGAAGGCAAAGCACCAGGATCAGGTGAGACATCTCGCTTTTCTCGTTTTGGTTTTGGCTCAGGGCTTTTACAAAAGACAATAGGATTAGTCTTAAAGCCTCGAGGAGATAAACAGGTAAGTTCTTGAGGTATATTTTCATATTATATCAGGTTTAAGTCCATGATTTTTTCATGGAAGAATGATTGAATATGTTCGTCACTATAAAAGTTCATATTTATTTGTATTTCCATACCTATTGAAGGTTAAATTGGGTGAGAAGAACAAGTTTTATTATGATGAAAAGCTTAAGAGATGGGTTGAGGAAAATGTTGAACTCCCAACTGAAGAACCTGCCCTGGCACCCCCTCCAACAACCACGACCTTCCAGAATGGAACTTATGACTACAACTTGCAATCTGCATTGAAGATTGAGGGTTCACCAAGTAGTGGGAACTCAAAATTTACCAGTCCAACTACTTCAGAACATAGTTCGGGCATCCCTTCTATTCCAACCACCACAAATCAATTTTCAGCTCGTGGAAGTATATGAGTATTCGATCAAGACAACATTTTTTTCTTTGTTTGATGTTTATTGAGGTAAAAAATACTTGTTGCTTTAGTATCTGAAAAAAATAATAAATGGTTGAAAACAAGTTGAGCCGGTGGGAGTTGATACTTCCTATTAAGTTTTACTCCATAGATCTCGTTACGAAATCTTTATGCTTCTTGGTACATGATTGTAATATTATGTGTTAGGTGTAAATGTGTGATCCACCATATTTAGATGCCTTAAATATTAGAGCACCAAGTTTTTGGCTCAATGCCAAAATGTTGTTTGGTCCATCAAAGATTTTGAACTGTAGGCTAAGTTTCTGCCAAATATGAATTAAGGTTGATTATTCTTCCAGCTAATAAAGATAGTGAGGCTTGAGCTGTATGTTGGGTGGCTGGTGGCTTTACCTTCCAAATGTCCCAAACTAACCCTATGATATTTGGCTGCTTTAAAATATGTGGTAGGAGAAACATAAATTAAAGATCTTTGAGTAAATCTTTTCTTCAATTAGGTCTGAAGTTTAAAATGAAGTTTATTTGATTAAGTGTCACGGATTTCCACTTTTTGGAAATCTGGATTATCCTTCATTCTTTTTGCAATCAAAGGAGAGGTGACCAAGGTGGTAGTCAATCTTGATAAGAATATATTAATAGTTTTCGATAAGTATGTGGACACTTTTTTTTTTTTTTTTGGAAACGATGGAAACCCCGCTACCGACGGCGCAGGTAAAACCACCGGTTATCCTAGGTTCTTACACGAAGTACACCCCCTGGATTCGAACTCAAAACCTCAAGGTGAGATCCTGGACCCTACACCACCAAGCCACATCCCTTGAGGATATGTGGACACCTTCAACCAGGGTAAAGCAAAGTTTTTTGTTCTCACTAAAAAGGGAAACAAAGACATATCATTGGTGGTTCTCATGTGACCGTTTGTAAATCCTATTTATCATTTATGAACGACGCTACTCATAGGGGTGTCCAAATGAATTGGCAAATCAAATTGGTATTGAATTCCAAACAAATCGAATCAAAATGTGATAAATTCGTATTTGATTTGTTTATTAAACAAATCTGGATTCATATTTGAATCGTTTATTAAATTAATCAATTACGAATATTTGTTTAGTTATGTTATTAGTCAATAACATAATTTATCATAATTTATTTACATTAATTCTTCATAAATATATGCATATGAAATTCGTAATTAATATATTTACTAAAAATAACTCACCAAACATCAATAATATTATTTTTTTTCAATGATAATTAATCATAATTTCTCGAATCTTAATTGAAAAATAATATAATGGTAAAAAAATAATAAAATGAATTATAAATGAATAAACGAATTAATGAACTTAAATTCGTATTCGATTCGTTTATTAAACAAATGGAATCGAATTGACTTATTTATTAAATAAATCTAATTTTTCAACCCGTATTCACTTTAAAATGAATTGAATGAAATGAATAAATGACCCAAATAACCACCCCTAGCTTCTGTGGACTTAAATGACAAAGAGTTTAAGACGAGATTTTATTGACTATTCGTGAAACAAGAAGGGCTGCACTACAAATTCGAACTTGTTATTTCCATATACAATCTCCTCAAATCTGCAGCCCTAAGGTGAATATGAAATAAATATAAGTGAACTAAACAGATTATATATGTAATTTTAATTTCTTTCAACTTTGTACTAATAATAATATTATACATGGCCTTCGAAATTATTTCAGGTTAGAAACTTACATGATAGATACGGAAACATTCTGTTGACGGATACCTGCAAGAAGAAGATGATCAAAACGCAGACGGATACCTACAAGAAGAAGGTGAATATGAAATAAATAAGTGGACTAAACAGATTATATATGTAACTTTTAATTTCTTTCAACTTTGTACTAATAATAATAATATACATGGCCTTTAATTTATTTCAGGTTAGAAACTAAGAGGACAGACACAAAAACATTCTGCTAACGAATACCTGCAAGAAAAAGGTGATCAAAAGGCAGACGGATACCTGAAGAAGAAGGTGAATATGAAATAAATAAGTGAACTAAACAGATTATATATGTAATTTTTAATTCATTCAACTTTGTACTACTAATAATAATATAACATGGCCTTCAAATTATTTCAGGTTAGAAACCAGTGTTTAAAAAAACGTATTGAGGCGCCGAATTGCCGCCTCTCGGCGTCGGCGCGTCGAGGCAGCCGCCTTATTCGCCTTTCACCGTTTTTGTCGCCTTTCACCACTGAGGCGGCCGCCTCACATTCAGCCTTTTAAAAAAAAAATTGTTATCCAACCAAAACGTCGTCGTTTTGGTGTCTTTATAAAAAAAAAAAAGGAATCAGCGTCTCTTGATTGCGTTTTTGATTTAGGGTTTCTCAGCTTCGTCTCTTACCTTCCTAATCTCTCAGCATCATCCTCTCTTCTTCGTCTTTGCTTTGCGTCTGCTTTGTCGTTGGTTTGCGTCTGCTTTGCATCCTCAGCTCGGTTCCTGTCTGTCGGCTCTGTCTCTGCTTTGCGTGTATCAACATCATCTCTGATCTTCAAGAATACCAGTTCCATTCGAAGGTTAATACCTCATTTGTATTTGATTCAAATATTGTTTGGCTTAACTTTATCGTTAGTTTGTTAAAAAAACGCATTTTTTAAGGAAATGAATTATGTCTTCGTGTGTATTTTTACTTAGACAATTAAAAATTAAATTAAATTAAAAATGCTAGAATGAATTATGTCTTCGTGTGGTTTTTAACTAAATGAATTATATATTTTCACTTTGATGTCTAAAGTTGCGGCTCTGTTTTGCTTGGCTATGAATTATAAAGAAATGAATATATTTTGGATTATTTTTTCGATTTTCGAATCGAGGCGCCCCCGCCTACCGCCTCGAGGAGGTCCGCCTCGTGCCTCAATGGCCGGCCGCCTCGAGGCACCGCCCCACATATTTTTAAACATTGTTAGAAACTTAAAGGACAGACACGGAAACATTTTGCTGACGGATACCTGAAAGAAGAAGGTGATCAAAAGGCAGCGGATACCTGCAAGAAGAAGGTGAATATGAAATAAATAAGTGAACTAAACAGATTATATATATAACTTTTAATTTCTTTCAATTTTGTACTAATAATAATAATTTACATGGCCTTCAAATTATTTCAGGTTAGAAACTTAGTGGATAGACACTGAAACATTCTGCTTGGATGCATAATAGGTATGCGTTTGCATAATTTTACGTGTTCATGTTATGTACAATGTTTGTAATAATGTCTTTTATGTTCAATATAGAGTGTGATGCAAGGAAATTAATTTAGAAATAATTATTTGTGTAGCTTCAAAGTTTGGTTATTGTTTTTTTTCTTGAGCTGTTTGAGATCTGCTGGACAGTTCAATCGGAATTCGGTAACAAATCCCTCCATTGTGATTTGAGCGATTTTGCGATTAATTGAAAAATAATAGGGGATTAATCCAAAATTAATTGGGGTTGATGAAATTGATATTTTACATGGTTGAGATAAACAAATTATAAACTCTCTCTTAACATTATTCAAAAATCATTAAAAATCATTTATTGGTGATTAACAATTTATAAACAATTTAAGAGTTTTATTATCTCGATAATTAGTTTAAATCAAATGATATATTCATTTTCATCATTTTTAAAACACAAACAAATATATTGAAAAATAAAAAATAGATTAAAATTTGAAATTGAATATTTTTTGAGAAATCATAAGTCAAAAATCGGTTGATTAATTGGTCAAATCGCTTGTATATCGATTTCATTTTAAATTAACCAAAATCGATTAGATCAAATCATTCAAGTAGTGATTTATTATTAATCGTTGACTAATCGATGATTAAAAAGGATAGACGATTATGTTGCTGCCTCTTTCCAGTTCATTTCTTTTTAAAGTTAGTTGTTACTGACTAGTAATTATGAAAGGATAAAAAATGCCAGTTGAATATTATATGAGATGTCAATATATATAATCGGTCCGTTCAGTTAACATATGCGGAAATTTTAATCGTATCCAGCTTATCGGTGCGTTCCAGTTCAATTAAATAAGCTGTTAGGGAAGCTGCTAGGAGACACGTTGAAGCTCCTTCGAAAAAAGCTGAGAACATGGATGCCATCGTAAAAGCTGCTGAGTGAGCAGCAGAGGCTGTGTCATAAGTTGGAAAAATAGTTGCTTTGGATGATCTAATAGAATCAGGTCCGGAGGGTTATTGGAAAGTACACCAGGCATCTACTCAACTCGTTGCTACATCCAATGTGGTGAATAGTGAAAGATTGAACATGGATGGTGTTGGAAAATGAGATCAAGATATCGCCGCGAAGCACTCAGAAAGGGTACTCGAGGGTTTATATAGTCCTAATGTATTTATATGAATGTGTATATCTCCCATGAGCTTAGAGACTTCAATAAACACTCACTTTACAAAGATAGCTCTAAGCAAAGACCATACAAGATTTTATTCGTTTGCATCTTGTCTTCACATTCGTTGCTATTTACCACTAATGTGCTTCGACATCTTTTTGTAATGTCTCGCTAATGCGCGTCGAACTTCTAGTGTTACGTCATCGAAATCCATCTTGAGAATATATCGCTAACTATCTCCCTATTTTTGATGATGACAACATTTAGAACTTGTGAATATTTGAGAGTCCAATTTGTAGATAAAAATATTTAACTCATCAAACGCACTTAAAATAAGGCCATATTCATTTCATTAAAAAATTAGCCATAAGTATCAAAATCCATGATCAGTCACAAACATCAAAATACATCCAAAATATATGTATATAAAAACATGTAGGCCAAATGATAAGCTATAGATCTCCGGTAAGGGAATCGATTTTCTTCTCCATTGAGTCTAGGCGTCGTCCCTGTTCGTCAAGGCTTTGCTACTGAGTTTTGAATTGCTGCTTCACAAATGTGCTAAAGCTAATGAAAAAGAGCAATGATAGACATACATAAATTCTTACTAACAATTTCTACACCTCTCTCACTGTAGTTACAGTGATGCTACAGTAATCACTGTAGCTACTGTAGCTACATTGAGAGAGGTGTAGAAATTGTTACTAAGAATTTATGTATGTGTAGCATTTTTGAATGAAAAATGTGAAAAGTTGAGTAAGATTTGTGGATAGAGTGCCTATGTTGTCGACAAGAGAGTCAAGACTAGCCATAAGACTAGCCATGACAATGTTGTGCTGCTCGTCCGCAGATGGGTTGAATATTATTTGAGAACAATATGATTAGGACAATCATTTAAAAAAAAAAAATTAAAAAATGTAAGGTAACCCAATTTTGGGAGGAAGGGACAATATGATTTTACAATACTCACTGATTAGGACAGATGATGAGATGATCTGGCACATGCTGTATATGCTGCTTCCTGTGCTCTGCGATCAACTGAGTACAGTGCTTCCTTAATAAGAGAGTGACAGCGAGGGTTTGGTTTTATTTGGTAAGGGTGGATATGCAGGAGTTGGGACTTTCCTATTCACCGTCCAATTTATTAGGAATAATTTGTCTTTGAATTTCGAATATCCATTTGGATCTTATTCATTTCGATTTTGGATTCAAGATAATTTTTAACCTCGAATAAAAATTTTGATTGGAATTTGAAATGATATATCGTCCCAAATAAAAAAACATGTTGAAATTCTTTTTTTTTTTTTTGTTTCGAATCTTGAATTTTTACCTAAATAATATTAAATCCCGAACGAGATTCAAGATCTCGAATCATTTGATTCGAAATTTAGGACTATATTTTATCCTGATTCAAAATATCAATTGAGATTCAAGATAATTTATTCGTTTAAAATAATAATCGAGATAAGATAAAATGAGACGTGACTCGATTGAGAGGGGACATCTAGATTTTCAACTTTAATTAAACATAATAAATAATAAAAAATAATTAAATAATTGATAATTTTATTTAATATAATTCTCATATATTATATAATTATTAGTTGATGTCATGTGATACCTAAGAGTTATTCCAACAATTGAGGCTATATAAGGAAAAATTATATTATGTTTCGAATGTATATGTCATCTCTCTCACAATAACTGGACCCTATTACTGTGAGAGAGATGACATATACACCGGAAACATGATATACCACCTCCTATATAAGGAGAAAAGACAGAGATTTGAGAGTGTATGCTGGATGTTCGTACAATGGTGCTCTCACTTTGCTCCGCCAAATCACTAGTGTTCTTCTTCTTAATCTCCGCCATTCCCGTCGCATACATAATCTATCTCGAGCGAGTGAATCCCGCCACCCACGTGTACCACTATTACAGCTCCAGCTTCTTCCGTGAGTGCGCCAAGTGGGACGAATCCAACCGTCGATTCCTCGTCTCCTATTTAGACGGTGGCATCGGTCAGTTCTCAGTGCCCGATGATTACTCACCAGGGACAGTTTTAGAAGAAGTCACGGTGGTCAAAGACTTCGAATTGACCGGTAATGCGTCGCTTGGTCTCGTCGTTGACCGGCCTAGGAATCGTCTCCTTGTCGTCAGTGCTGATTTGTTTGGAAATAAATATAGTGCCGTGGCCGCTTATGATTTGTCCACGTGGAAGCGTCTCTTTCTAACCCAACTCAGTTGTCCAAGTAAGTTCTTTCTGACGTTCTGGCATGTGTTAATAGATCCTTAAATTGTGCCCATCATATAATATGTTTTAGGATATCATCAATCATATTAGTGATCCATCTTTCCTTAATAAAGATTGTAAATCGTATATCCAAAATCCACCCTCTTGGGATGACCTATGAACAAAATGAAAGGAATTGTATATTATTAATAACGTGACAATCTTTAAATATTTGGTTGATAAGTTAATACTATTTCTTATACTTGCAGGTGGTGAGAAATCATTTGCAGACGATGTAGCAGTTGATGCAGAAGGTAATGCATACGTTACTGATGTTACAGGCAGTAAAATATGGAAGGTAGGGTTGAAGGGTGACTTCATATCCATCATTAGAAGCCCACTCTTTACTTTCAAAGAGTGGTACAGAAACTTGGTTGGACTAAACGGAATCGTTTACCATCCAGATGGGTACTTGATAGTTATTCACACTTTTACTGGTACTTTGTTTAAGATTGATATTGGGAAAGGAGAGGAAATTAAGTTAATTAAGGTAGATGGAGGTCCATTGTCATTTGGAGATGGTCTAGAGCTATTGTCTCCGACTAAGCTTGTGGTGGCAGGAAATCCATCTGCAAGATTGGTGGAGAGTTCCGATGGGTGGGAGACGGCTTCTGTCATGGCCAAATTCCGCGGCCCTGCTCACCGGTTGGCTACAGCTGCAACTGTGAAAGATGGAAAGGTGTATCTTAACCACCTGATTGGCATGGGATACCCCAAGAAGAAGCATGCCCTTGTTGAGGCCGTTTTCTAAGTTCCCCTACGATATGGTCAAGCTAAGCTTTGTAGCTTTTGAGGGTGTTGGTTTTGTACTGTATTTCTAAAAACCACAGTTACTTTTTGAATGGGTAATGGTGTGATTTTGTTCATTATTGGTATTCTCCAATTGAGATTTCTTATATTGTTTTTAAGTACTTCTGCTAGACTTCTTCTACTCATGCACGCATAGAAGTGGCAACAAACAAATTATCACAAGAAAGTAAGAAACAATAAATAAAATCCATGAGGTAGAGAAATGATAACTGAACGATGAATCTGAACAACTTCAGAAGCAATCACGTTATCTAAATCTCAGAATGATAAATTTATTCATTGAAAAGCAAACAAAGCATGATCGTCTTAGATTTAGGAGCCAAATGAAGAGAATCCAAAATAACAATGCACTGCCGAAGCCATCACAATGAAATCACAAAAAACTTATTCCTCAGCAACCACACTAATGTCACCTTTCTCTAGCAAGTCATAAAATGCCATCACTTTCCTCTGCTCATTCCAGTGATGCATCTTCCAAAGACTACCAGCGGCCAAGCCGATACATATCTCCTTAAGAACGCTTGGTCCTTTCAACTTTCAAGGTGGCGTGAGCAATCTTGTGGCCAGCCATTTCACTGACAGTTAAATGCAGTATATATACCCTAGAGGCAAGAGAAAAATGTTTAACCCAATTTCTCAGTAGGCAGAAACAAAAGCAACAATCTGTCTACCTCGTATTGTGAAAATTATATTGTAAGAGCTGAAAACTGAATGTCAGGCTTGATTTTAGCTGAAAGACAAAACCTTAGCCAAAATATGTCCTGTTATATGAAATTAACCAAGAGTGACTGAATGACCAAACATAGGCTTGGCTTGCTGCGCTGAGGGTCTTTCAAGATTATTGCAGAAATCGAGTCATTTTTAAAATTTTAAGTAATTTTCTAGAAAACCCATTTTCATGTAGATTTAATTCACAGTTAATTCATTATGCTAATTTGTGAGAAGAATCAAAATAGTAATAATTTTCAGTTTTTCATGTCCCATATTAGCCCATTACAGAAGAAACAAGTGTGGATAAAATTAATATCTAAAAACAGAGAGATGCGGCATAAGGGGGGCCAATGTGAAGCATAAAAAAGATTAACATATCAAACAATTTGAAAGCACCAAGTCTAGTTTGACGAAATAAATTAGGTAGTGTTATTCTGAAGGCTTCAAAGTTAGGTCTTTTTAGGCCATGTTCTTTGGATGGAGAGGAGGGGGAGAGGAAAAATATTCAAATTATTTTCTCATTTTCATTGTTTACTTGCACAAGTGGAGAAATAACTTGAATTTCATGGGATTCAATTTCCCTCAAATGGTGGAATTTGGATTCCTCTCCTAATGAACACATGAATTTCCAATATTAATCTTATTAAAATTTTATATTTATTTATTTATTTAATATGTATTATACCGAGACCATGATTCAAGACCCGAGGCCAAGATCAGCACCAAGGCTTGGGTTGGAATCGGGACCCTGGCCGGGATCGGTTCCAGAACAGGGCATAGGTTTAATACCAGAACGTGAGGTGATCGGATCATCGGGTCAGGACGGGGGACTGGATCGAAGACCCAAAACTCGAGACCGGGATCGGGACCAGGACCCAGGGTCGGGACTGGGACCTAGGACTGAGACCCTTGGTCGGGGCCGAAACCTTGACCGGGACCAGGATCAAGACTTAGACCAGGACCTGGGTGGGTTGGGTTACTTAGAACTGCTGATAAGTCGGTCTAGTTGTGAGAGGGTCACAGGTAGGGATTGCAGTGAGTAGGCTTTGGTGCGGGTTTGTCATTACCAAAACTGCATCCGCATATGTAAATAAATTACAAAACTCGCACCATACCTGTTACGAGTTTTAATTTTCATTACCAAACCTGCACCCACATATAAAAATAAATTATCAAACCCGCATTGATATCTAGCAGATTTTTTTGCGGTTTTTAAAATATCATATAAAAATAAATTTCCCGTTATAGAATATTCTTAATCTAATATATGAAAACCAAATTAAACAGAATATTAAATCATCTATAATTTCTTCACATCAGTGGAGTTTGGTTTGAAGTTAATATGAAATCGTAAATATTAAACAGAATACTAGATCAAAAGCAATTCAAAAGATGATAAAATTGACAAAAAAAAATTAACTATAAATTAACTATATATTAAACCAATACAAGAACATAAGCAATATTATAAAAAAAATGATAAGTTAACTACAAAATGTGAGTCATTTTATATGAGTGGATTTTCTTTGTCCTAAAAAAATATAAAATATAAAATTTTAATTTACGGGTAGCGGATACCCGCAACGGGTATCCGCGGATTTTGCTTAATTACCAAACCCGTACCAAACCCGCATCAGGTTTTATTTTAATTTATCAAACCGCTTAAATATTTACCAAATCCTACCCGTTACGGACGGATTTTTACGGGTTTGCGGGTTTATAGGCGAAATTGTCATATCTAGTCACAGGGTTTTTGGCAATTGTATTTTGAATAAATCCAAAAAATTTAGAATATTACATACAACGATCAATAATATTTTACCACATACATTAATATATTAAAAAATTATTAAATTATATTGAATTACACATATCTATTATTTATTAGTTGGTAGTATCATGTCACCTATGTCTCTGTTCCACCTAAGAATTTTTTGAATAAGTAAATACGCGACATGATTAGGGATGAGAACCGATCAATTTCAGTGTGAGTTTACTTATATCAAATGATCCACCTCACCCATAAAATAAATACCAAACTCACCCATTATTTCTTGTGTGTTTTATTCAAAATTATCAAATCCACCCGAACTGAAAAAAATAAAATACCAAACCTGTGTTGGTATCTGACGATTTTTTAATGGATTCCTAAATTTCAAACATTTAAATGAATAATAAAAGAATACTTTCGATCGAGAAATTGACCCAGTGAATTTTATTCTATAATCTCGTAAACCTAAATGAAATGGAGAGGAAAGTCCTATGTTTTTAAAACTGGACTGGTGATTGAAAATGTTTAATAGGTCACTGATTCGATCAATTGAACCGTGCTCAGAAAACCGACAAAATCGGCCGACATCGTAAATAATAATAATTAATTAAAAATTATAAAAAAATATTTATAAAAAATATAAAAATTATACAATACATATAAAAATTACAATCACAAATTCTAATACTTTGTAATATCAAAACACGTATATTGATGAAATTTCCATTTCATGCTCTCTTGGAATAAAATCAATGAGGCCATAGTTGTAATTTCTCGTCTCCGTAGGACTTTAGGAGGACTATTATATATGAAAAAGAGGGTGCATATAGAAAACGAAGTGCATATAGCAACCTTTTTTTTTTTTTTTTTTTAATTATTTGTGCATATACAAGCATCTTGCATATTAAAATTAAATTAAAAGTTAACAACCCTGTAGTTGAGAAAGACAGTGCTGAGAATCTGAAATGAGAGCAGGGTTCTTCATGAGTCGGGTCGGGTCACATGGGTCAAAAAATTTGAATCCGAAATTTGAGATGTGAAATCCGATTGGATCGGGTCGGTAAAAAAAATAAATTTTTTTAATATATTAATTATTTTACATCACAAAAATTATCATATATATAAAGTTAATAAACAACTGAAATAATAGTTAAACTTTAAAAAATAATAAAAAATTTAGAAAAATAATAAAAATCTTATAGTATCGAGTCGGGTCGGGTTTTAATATTAAATCAGTCACCAAACCCATAAATATCATGTCGATACGGGTTAATCTGAAAAAAAATATTAATTTTTTGAAATCCGCACGGATCGAGTCGGGTCATGTGTTGACTGGAAAATTTGTACCCCCTTAAATGAGAGTGAGGCAGAGAGCTAAGGCTCGCCAGAATTGCTGAGAGTGAGAAGAGAGAGATCTCAGAGAGGTAGAGACCTGAGACCTGAGGGCTGATGAGAGTAAGACGAGAGACAACTCAGAGAGGTAGAGAGATGAGGCTCGTTGATGAGAGTATGAGATGAGAGAGATGTCAGAAAAATGAGGCTTCTAGAGCTGAAGCTCGCTGTGGCTGTTGAGTGATGATGACTGATGAGTCTCACCGGTTTTTGAAAATTTGGGTTTTGTCTGTTCGTCGGTTTTTAACCAGTTCATTAGTCAAAATCGGTGTTCAACAATTTTCGAAATTTCCGATTTTAATACATTTGCCAAATCGAACATAAGGTCGGTTCCCGACTTGATCGGTTCAACCAGCCGATTCGATCCCGTTTTCACACAATGGGGAAGTCTTGACTTTTGTTCCATGCTCTTTCAATAGTTGGTTGCTTTTTCCATTGGAAGGCCTGCAATTTAGATGTTGTAATGGGGGTGCGCGTGAAACTAAAGCCATGGATGAAGACTGAGATATGCGGGGTGGGTTTTCTAATATTTGAGATGGAGACCGAGACAATAAAAGTCAATATTTGATATAACTAGGACTTTCTAAAACGAGTTTTTTTGTCATAACTTATAAACTATGCAGAAAATTGAAATAAGAGAATGGCGGATTAGCGGATTACTAATATGGGTTTTTGTCAAGTTTGTTTATTTAACCAAACTAGTCACTATATGTAATGGGTTTTGATTTGTAATACTAAACCCGTTAAAAACATACTAAATTCGAGTGAGTATCAATAAGTTTAAGGGCGAAATCGCCAATCCCCAAATATGATTATAAGAAAAATGACGAGCGGCTTTTTAATTTCTTGATAGCGCAGAAGTGAATTAAATTGATTAAACCATGTAATTTGTACATCAATGAGATTGATATTTCTTCGCACTGTTTTGGGGGACTGATGAATCGTCTCTCTTCAAACCCTTAGGTTTCCGAACCCGTGCTTGGTTTGTTTGGCAAGAAAGAAAAACTTATACGAAGAAATTCTGGATAAAGGAAAGTTGAGAGGAGGATTTCAGTAACTACTCTTTTTGATCCTTAACAAACAATGAGGCATTCACTTACAATATAACAGAGGAAGAGCTAATCAGAAAGCTAACTAGCTAACTGACTCACGTGACTAGCACATGACCTTAACTAACATAACTACAATTGGCGCCAGTACTCAAATAGACTCACCCAAACGATGCATCAACTAAACTGTAATATTTTACAACTTCCATGAAAGCTCAAACTCGAAATAGAATCAATTCTGGCCTTGAATAATTCTAGTGACCTTAGTGGTTGAAATAATAGAAAAGGACCAAAAAAAAAAAAGAATTTCACTAACGTCTTTTATTCCTCTGTAGAACTCTTCAAAGGAATTAAGAAAGGGCCTCTCACAACAATAAATGTATCAGAATAACCAAATTTCTAAAACCCCCAGCATTTCTCTCAAAACTTGGGCCCCAAGAAACCTAGTATCAGTACTAACTGAGTTTGACAGTCCACTCCAATCTGCGGTATCAACTACAATGAAAAGCTGGAAAAAAATATCACTACAAACATATATAATTACCTTCAGAAACATCAAAAATGTGAATTTTACAGATGAAAAAAGTTCATCTTAAATAGAAATAGATGCACAAAGTACTTATAAGGAGAAAAAAAAAAAACTCAACACACCCAAAAAAAACCCTTAAACCCACCTAGATAGGCGTACAAGATATAAGCATAAAGAACTCATTACCTAACCCAGCAATTCTGGCAAACATCTGGATCACAATCTCGTCTAACAGGGCATTGTCTGCTTCTGCATCAACTCTTTGCACAGCGGCATCCCCATGAACCGGTTTTTTTGCAACTCTTCGAGCACCTTAAGAAGGAATAACTACTGTGTGCATAAAATCTTACAATGACAATTTTCTTTTAATCTTCTCAAATATATAATTTGGAAATTCAGGATGATTCAAAAATGAAGTTGTGATTTTAATTTAAGAAAAGAAAAACATGTAAAGTTATATTTAAATTTAAATAAGCCAATGACAAAGGTTTATAATTTATTGAAGCAACAGAATCAGCCTTAACCCAATTGTTTAGTCAGTTCTAGAACTTCTATTTCACCTGGATGAACTTTGCTAATAATTCTACTGAAGAGGTGAAGAAAAATCTCCCATGGGTTCCCAAGAATCTCCCTGCATACCTATATAATACAATTCATTTACCCGCAGTATTTTTCGCAGTAAGTTCCATTCTGCAGATGTGGACAGTGCTTTCCACACAGAGACTGGCATCCACATGGTATATGCTGCTTAAAATTTGATTTTTTTTTCCATCAGCAATTCTTTTTCAAATCGATGGGTGGCCAGCTGACTTCCAAGAATATTTAAGTTTCCGTGCTCTTCCCCTCCTACGAAGTAACCGTGGTTTTGCAGTCATCTCCTGCTCCTTAAACAACAATAAGATCATGAAAATGAATGCGTTGATAAGTAATAATGAAATAGGGACCATACATAGTAATTCATATAGTAGCAACAACAAAATGAATTAAAAGTCGAAAGCAGAATATTTGAAACCAGGTCAGCTGATTCTCATTTACCCCATCCTAGATTAATAACACTACTCAGAAATTAGCACTTTATTAACTATACTTTCTTTTTATTACGTTTTAAAATACAATATAATGTAATCATTTATTTTGGTCGACAAGGCAAGCTTTATCCTTTAATCAGTTTCAATTTTTTTTTCTTTTTAAGAAAGAATCACTAGAACGGATAAAAGTTGCTCTTGGTAATAGCACCGGACCGGCTTATCAACTTTCCCAGTTTTATGTGGCACCAAAGAACCACTGTCACGCATGTAAATGGATACTTCCATGCAAGACTTCAAGCCAGAAAGTAAATTTCTGGCTATAAGGCAACTGCAGAGGATTAAGCACAAAGTAAACTAAGAAAGACACACGCTTTCAGGCAGAAACTGAATGAAAGAAAAACTTATAAAATTGCTAATAAAAAACATCTAAATGTTTCATGTCCACCACATGAATTAGAAAAGGAAAAGAAGAAACTGAAAGCTTTTCAACAAAGTTGAATGGAAAATGCCAATGGCAATGGAATTTGTGTGGTCTCTGGCCCCTGGAAATAGAATGTGTTTGCTCAATAATATACCAGGTGTCCTTATTTTTAGGGGGAGATTAATGTTGTGATTCACCGATCACTTTAGAGAGTGTTTTGAGGAAAAACCGAACTGCTATCTATTACTTCAAGAATAGATTACAAGTTTACACAAATGAAACTTTACAAAAAAAACCTCATTATCTCTCTCTATTGTAGGAACACAGAACCTGGGCGACGCCGTTCCTAGGCTCGCGGCCTAGTTTGGGAAGTACTAAATAACATGGAGTCGCCACCCAGTGTGAACCGGGACAAAAATTTAAGGCCGCACTCACCCCTCGCAAGGGAAGACCTCAAACCGTTGGGTTCGGAATGGTCCCTTACTTATGTCACTTGTAATGAAAGGATTTATGTAATAATTTAATCAAGCTTAAGTAACACTTATTTCCAAGAGTATCATGCTTCTAAATTCTCATATTCAAGATAAAACTTATGTACACATTTCACATATATTTCACGTTTAAAATTGCATGCTTAACATATATCAAAATAGCAACGAACATACAACTTCATTTGCATATTACATTCAGGAAAACACAAGCACATATATTAACCATACAAGCACACATATTAACCATACAAGCACACATATGGGCACTTTTCCAAGCGGTACGTGGAATTGTATCCCAAGTACAGACCGCACTACCGTCCATTCGGAATCGGCTACGGAATTTACGTCTGGGTTTCCATCCGATATACCGTAAGAAATAATACTCAAATATTATCATGACATAAGCATATGAATTGTAATACATTAACATATTTGCATTTATACATGTGGAGATAGCTACTAGGAAAACTATGCATGAAATCTAATGAAGGGGACTCAGTTCAGTGAGTGCGCGTTCGTGTAGCGTCGTCGTAAACGCGTTCGAACAGAAATGAAACAGAATGCTCACGTTCGTATGGCGTTTGTTAACGCGTTCGAACGGAAATGAGACAGAATGCTCACGTTCGTATGGCGTTTGTTAACGCGTTCGAACGGAAATGAGACAGAATGCTCACGTTCGTATGGCGTTTGTTAACGCGTTCGAACGGAACTGAGACAGAATGCTCACGTTCGTATGGCGTTTGTTAACGCGTTCGAACGGAATGAGACCTGACACATGATAAGGCAAAAACAATGCGCGTTCGAGTTGCGTT